>JAPYYT010001784.1:0-25767 GCA_030522565.1 Ceratosolen corneri
CACCCAAAACTAAATAAACGACAGTCTGTGTTCAGCATGCCTACTAATTAGCAGACTCGGCGTTCAACTTGGAATTGACCTCCGCAGTGCACCGGCAGCACCATGCATTCCTACCCCCATGAGTTCAAGCACTTGAATTCAAGCAGAGAGAGAGAGAGATAGATTGCATGAAAAAAAAAACCGCTCCTACACACACACACACAACACTATTCAACATCCACATCTTTTATTATTTATATTTATTATCGATAAAGGCAATTTACAGTCACATCCAATCCTCGCAGGCTCAGTTTGTTACATCTCTGTCATCCCCCTCCTTCCCGAATATTTGCCTCGCCCCTTCCGCCAACTTGGGCGAGTTCACACTCATACATTAAATTGCCAAGCGTATAATTTCGTAAAATATACAGAAGAAGCATTAATCCAAGTTTTATAGGCACGTAAGAGCTTTATGGAATTTTATTGCGCTGCACTTTAAAAACTTCTTAAATTAACACTTTGAATACTTACGGCTTATATCAATTTAGATAATAAAAAGTTGAGCAAGAAGATTTAAATAATAAGTCAAAAGTAAATATTATATTATTATGAAAAAATATTTTCAATAAATGTATTCCAACATCTATTATTACTTTAAAATGTTCAACTTGTACGTATTGAAAGATAAATTAATGTTTAGTTTTGTTAAAAAAAAGTAAAAAAAAAATCTCTACATATTGTTTTTAAATATGATGAATATGAAGGACAAATGGAATTTTTAAAAGGAATTTATATTAAAAAAGTTTTTTATCCACGAATAAACTATCTTATTTATTCGTTATATATTGATAAGTAACTCATAGATTGATATATCATTCGATGTTAGTGTAATTATTCAATATTTTAAGTTACGAACTTGAGTACTTTTGTTTATACGATAATATAAAAATATTTCGTTCTATTTATTCTATGTGATCCCTTATGTGCATATAAATCAATCCTTTAGTTGGAATTTTATGTTATATATATATATATATATATATATATATATATTTAGCGCACATGTTTGTCTTTACAGGAATTTGTCAGATAAAGGCACACAAATGAATAAAAATATTGATATTTGATTCGGTATAGAATTGTACAAGAATATGTTTGTATACAGATATAAATTCTCCCATGATGACGAAAAGTGCATTAAAATTTAAGACATAAATTCAAAAAGATGTTAAAAATAACAAAATGCGTCTTTATGTAAGAATGCCGGTAAATGCGATGCAACTTTTCCGTCGTGACGATACGATAAGTGAATTGGAACGGTTTTACTCCCCAGCATTTTATATTCGAAACATATATCTTTAATGTGCTTGATACCTATATTCCTGAGAAATACGCTCTCACAGTTTATTCCGTAAACTTACTCCAATAATAATTAATTTTATTTAAATTATTTCCTCTGAAACTCCTTTTAAAGTTTGTTCCATACCGTATTCTATTTAAATTGAATTGCATTTTCGTATTTTATTAATTTCTAATGTTTGTTTCTCTTTAAAATTTTTCCAGAATAGCTATAGATATAATTGCCCGTGGTTTGAAATTTGTTGCCATAAAAAATTTCCATTACAAGAAAAGATAACGTGTCTTATAGCGAAACAGCACATCCTTGTAACTACTACCTTTAAACAATCGAATAAAACTATTATTTTATCATATAAGAAAGTAAAAATATACGAAGACCTTCGTCCATATAGAATAGTAGTTTAAAAATAGAAAATACATATGTTTTCGTACATTTTTAGTAAACTTCTTAGACTTTATTTATTTTACTGCTATTATAAAGAAAATTGAATAGTATAAGAATAAATTTAAAACAAATTGAGATTTCTTTGTTATATTATGCGTGTATATTGCATTATATTTAATGTGACATTTGGCTATATAAAATCAATATCTTAAAAATTATTTTAAACATGAAATGAATACAGTTTATTTAAAGATTTGCTAAAACATATAAACGTAAGTGTATAATGTATTAATATATATTTATTACTTTGATTTTGATTTACATTATACTTTAGCATTATGTAAAACATTTTTCCTCGAATTTTATATATTGAATTCACCCATCAAATGAACAATTATTTTATTTTTCAGTTACTTTATAACTCTTGTGGTTATCACACTTACGCTCTTATTATTATTGCTCTACTACTGGATGAATGAGAACGTACTTGATTACCAACAACTTTGTTTACTAAATTTCCTTGATTGGATCTCTAAAAATATAGAATGCATTATATGCTAAAAATTTAAATTAATTAAAATATTAAGAATATAAATAAACTATATAAATAAAGTGAAACAATTTTTTGAGTGTTGTACTGAATTTATATTTTTAATACAATTTAATATAATATTTTTAATATATTTTGTTTATTATCTTCTGATTATACTTTGAATATGATCCATCATTTTCCAAAATACGATGAATTTTCTAGATAAATAGTGTTTAAGAATAAATATAGAATAAAGTATACGTATTCCGTTGTTAAACTTTAATATTTACAAATTTTGTAGTTTATCGATTTCGGATAAATATTTATGCTGCTTTATTTAAATATTTTTCAATTAATAAAGTAATAATCCATTAAATGATTTCTAACGGTGTAGAGTAATATTTGTAAAATTTTTTTATATTCCAATTTTTATATTTTCGTCAAATAAATATATTATTTAGAACATATGAAGCAAACTTATCTGTTTTGAAAACTTGAAAGTATGTAAATGTCCAATTTTGTCTTAATGTAGTGCTACATTTAGTAAAAATTTATTAGTGACAAGAATCGAGTATATTAACAGGAATATGGATATACATATATATATATATATATATATATCTAAATTATATGTAAGAATCAGAATGCATTTAATCTCATTAAGAATTTCAGGAATAAAAAATCACTGAATACATTTTTGCTACAGTCGAATTGTAAAATTAGAATAACCTAACGATTAATTTAAAGTTTATCATAGAATAATTTATTTAATTTTATAAATCATTTTGTATTAATTATTATTATACTATTGAATAATTTGATAATTTTAAAACCTTTTAATTATTAATAATATTAATTCCTGATTATACATAAATATAGTTTTCCCTTTGGTTTGTAACTATTTATAAAATAATGAGAGACATTTATTGATTCTTGAATAATTTTATCGTAAAATTATTTCTATAAAAATTGTATAAATTATTGAAATTTTTAAAAAAGAAAATAATATTTTATGTAAATCATTTAAAATATCAAATAATTATGTTCTCAGAGATTTAGTCAACTTTATAATACAACATACCTTTATAAATAAAATTTTAGAAAAAATTATTTGTAACGTGACACAGTTTAATGGTTAGTTTTGAAATTTCATTTTTGCTAAATGTTTATATATAACTACTTTACGTATTATTTTATTTAAAAATATATTTCGGATCTAAATACTGAAATCGAGTGATTTTCTTTTAATGAAAAAACAAAGATAACCTCAATTTATTAAACAAAAATACATGAAATTCTAAAAGTGTATTATTTTATTTATTTTCTTATTTTCAGGTACAAACAATAAATGTACTAATTCATCTATAAACAAAGTTTCATCCCATAATAAAAGAAAAATTGTTTTTATATTTACATTTTTATATTTTATTATATATTTATATTTTTTGCTTAATTTGAGCTTTTATATAATTATGTATTGTTAAGTCTATCATAAATGAGTTATAAGTAACTAAAAATATATTAATTGTAAAACAAATTAATTAATAATCATCAAAACAACATTATAGTTTAATTTTACGGTGTGTATTAAAAATGTGTTGTTCATTCGTAATTATGTAATTTATATATTTATATATATATATATATATATATGTGTGTGTGTGTGTGTGTGTAGATTTTCAAGAATATAATACTGCATAGGATTATCTACCCATGACTTTCCTTATTGAAATATTACTCATGTGGTCTTATCTGTAATCAAACATTTTAATCTCTTTAATATGGATATTACCGTTATTGAATTGATTTAAAGCAAAGACAAATAGTATTTTATGTCCATTAATGAAAAGGACTCCAAATTTCCAATCTATTTCAATCTACGACAAACTTTAATGAAATGCAATAGCATAAACAGTAATTTGAATGGATTTTGACAGTCTGGGGAATTGATGTTTTATTTGATGCCAACAAACTGCGCGTAAAATACTCCACTCGGTAACTTAATTCTTCAAAGATGTATTAGCACTTCTGCGATTTATCTTTCTGTACAGTCAACATGTTATATATATATATATATGAGTTTGATGTATCTTCTAGAAATTTTCAAGATATTCGGGCACTTTAGGTGAATTTTAGTTTGGAACAATGATTTGCAGGTTATATAAATATTAGTACATCTTAATCTGATTGACTTGGGAATTTATAAAATTCATATTTCTACTGAATCCTTCTCTAATATCATTGTTTCATAGAAAATATAATATCACGAGTATATAGCCACATAGCTAAACATAAGCATAAAATTAAATAAAAATACCTTTGCAATAACATAATTAAAATGAAGCCTCTAATTATAATTTTATGAACATCAGTTGATTATTAGTTTATGCAATTAAATTAATTTGAAATTGTAAATAATTTTAGATTATAATGCTCATAAAGGCAATTTTTATTTTTATTTTATTTTTTAAATGATTTTATTGTATTTCACATAGCTATAGTTCTTTTCTATTCTTTCTCCCAAAAAGTTTCAGTAGTAATTTACACATTATAATTATAATTATAATTACATTTAAGATTTTCTAACTTACAAATAAAGCGATATCAAATATATCTATATGTAATTTAATAATATTAAAATTAATACAAACAAATTTTAAATAAATATAAAATATAAATCTAACAGTATAAATATAAAAATAAATTTAAATAAAAATATTATGTATAAGAAGATATTCATAATCATAGTCAAATTCAATGCAATATAAATGAAAATCTTCAGAGAAGATTTGAGTATTACTCAATTATTAATATTTATATTTATGTTACAATATTTTTTCATTTTTAATCCAAGTATATGACTCGTGCAAGGGTATCATATTCATTGTAGATAATTTGAAATGTTAGCCTTATATGTATATATATATATACATTGATATATTGATAAGAATGTATATTATTCATGAATTTTAACGATAAAAATTATCTAAATTTATCTGTTATTTGTATAAAAAGTTTGACATTTATGTCAAATTACTATTTATCTAGGAAACATATTTTAATTAACTATTTAATTAAAAGCATTAGCATGATTATGTAATTATAATATATATACATAGATAAAAATAAGCATCAAGTTCCAAATTTTTCATTTAAATTGATCCTATAAATAAAACAACAGAATTAATTGGAAAATTGTGTGTATTAAAAATATAAAAATATATTATAATTATATGTTAGTACTTATACTTGAATTTGAACTTTAAATATATATTGTATATTGAAAGTATATTAAATAGAAACATTTAAAACATTAGCAATTAACTTTTTAATTTTAAGCTTTATTCCCTTTTAAATATGAAATATTATCATTACACGGTATATATACTTAAATTAAATCCAAAAGGAGCTTATATTCAGTTACCTATGTTTAATGTTATCAATATTAGAGTATAGAAATTTTTCAGCAAATTTTTACTTTGACCTAAAGGTATTTCTCAGTTTCACGAATAAAATGGATGCAATTTTATTTAATTATTATTATTATTATATTGTAACTGATTATTTAGATTATTCCATATATAAATCAACGAATTGTTATATTCAATTGTTTATCACATTTAGCATTAAAAATAAATCAGAATTTAAAAAATACATGATAATGGCTATTAGTCTAAAATATATAATATTAATATATTATGTACATTTTTTAAGAATCTACACATTATTTTTTATGGATTTTATTTTAACATCTCAGTCTAATTTTTTTTTTGTGTCGTTCTATGATCAATTTCCTCGTTAATTTTATGCATCGATAAAATAAAGTTTCATAGTAATTGACAAAATATAAATAATTTAATCAGTGACATTAGATGACTAGAATTTAAAAAGATGTTTGTAAGAAAGTAAAATAGAAACAATTCGTCTCTGTCTTGTTGATTTTTTTCAAGCTTACCTCAATCTTTTATTTTATGTCCAACATTAGTCTTACTTATAATGAAAAATGCACATAGAAATAAATAAAGTGGATAACCATTTTTCTTTTTCATTAATTCGTCCTAATCTATCCGTCACTCTCGTATAACTGAAAGAAACGCTATTGATCCTTGATTTTTACCCGGAAAATGACTGGATCCGTGCATATTTTTCTGTTTTTATGATTACTATATATGCTAAAGCATTTCGAAAAACCATTGTATATGTCTTAAATATCTCATTTAAGTTTATTTATTTATGATCATTGTGCATGCTAGAGCATTGAAAAAACCATTTTATATTTATTAAAATAAAATCTCTAGTTATTCCTACTAGTTAATGTAATAATGGTAGTACTTTGCATATTTACGCATTAAAAAGTATAAAGTTTTAAATACATTTATATTAAACATATTTAATTGTATGTAGCAAATATGATTAACAATATCTTCTGCGTAAAAAAATCAATATAAAAGTTTATTCAATCGCATAATTATAATGACATAATTATAATTTAACCGTAATTATAATTTCAATTTTAATGTTAGGAAGCATTGAATGAATAAATTGTATTTAAATTTCTATGGAATAAAAGGAGCAAATTAAAATATTTATTTTAAAAAATTAATAAACACAATATTTGACTCACTATTAATTACTGTAAGGTAGTTTCATTGTCTAAAATATAGTTTAGTGGGGCTAGCACACAAGGATTAGTAACGTCATTAAAGGGCGGACAGACACTGATAATGATTAGGAGAAATCGGATATTAATGAGAATTTCTTAGCCAAGGGCCCAGATCATTAGAGATTCAGAGAGTTGAAAATCTTTAAAATGGCCAGCCAAAAACTAAGGTTGGCAGTCCTTCTGCCACACCTTGTGCCTGTCCATTGCTTGAATAGACGTGAACATTCAAGCCGAAACATAAACACAGCCAGTCTGGGCTCACCTGCCAAGAATTAGCGATAGCAACGTCGTAGCTGGGGGGCGGCGAGGTCATCGATGGTACCGTGTAACCCGACTGCTGGCCTCGATTATTCTGCACGCCGGGATGGACGTTTGTATTGCTCGCACCTCCACTGCTATTTGCCGTGAGTATCATCGACCGATTCTGATGTTGTAGCTGATGCTGATGTTGTTGTTGTTGTTGTTGTTGTTGTTGTTGTTGTTGTTGCTGCTGTGGCTGCTGTTGCTGCTGTTGCTGCTGCTGCTGTGGCTGCTGTTCTTCAAAATCACTGTCAATGGTACAGTAAAGAGCCTCGGCGATCGTATTCTGGCGTATAGCTGAGCTTGCGGTACTCGACCCCGAGTCTGCAATAGCAAAACCATTGTTTTCGTGGATTTTAATATAAATAAAGCTTACATTTCTTTCAATTACTACGAAAAATAAATCAACAGATTAAATATTCCTACTATATTATTTACAATGAAAACCAATTCGACATTCATTCATATTGATAAAGAGTGGGACGCGAGCAGCCATTCTAGTAGCATATCTTTCTCATCCAAAGAGTTTCGTATTCGCTACAGCTATCTATCTTTATCTATGTATTGTCTTTATCTATGCATATATAGATATAAAATAAGTTTTTATTTTTGAAAATATTATTAACAGTATAGAAATCATTACAGTTTGAATTACAATATTTTACTATAGTCAATGCTAGAAATAATATGTGAAAATTTAAATTTTGAAATTTGCTAGTAATTGTGAGAAATTTAGACGAAAATAGTCATTACTATTCATACATATATTTAATTAAATATTTTGCGTAAGTTTGTATTAGTTTATGAAAAAAAAAAAAAAATAGAACAAAATACCAAAAATACCGCTTGGCACTTATTTAGAACTATACATTAATATATATTTTTATTTAATTATATTTAATATTTTTAAATATAATTTATAAAAAATTTATTTGTCGTATTAACTTAAAAACGAATTCTCATTAACGTAACAGATTATTTATTAAAAATTTTTTAATTAATATTTTTCAATTCTAGTCTCACGATTAAAATAAAAAATGAATAATTCAATATAGGATTTTAATATTGAATGAAAGTTTTTTAATTTCTTTTTCTCTGAAAGAAACAGATTGTAGAGGTGTTTTATTAGAAAAAGTTGCACTCAAATGGTCTATGTGATTTCGTAAATGTACTTTATTAACCTCATTAGGCTATATTATTTATTAAGCTATAATAATTTTGTTGACGATATTTGTTGATGAATAATATTTATAATTTTTCTTAAGCAAAATTTATGTAGAGTTGATAACTATATGTTAGCATATCTGCGTAGATTAGTAAATTAATAATAAAAATTGGTTGCAATCAAATAAATGAACGTTTATATTATTTAACTAATACGTGTATTGCCTGATAGAAACGAAGAGCTGTTGGTTAAAATTTAGAAAATGTTTAAATCAATGATATTAAATGGAATTATTCATACGTGATTTAGTAAAATGAACAAACGGATATTTGAAGAATAATTTAAATATAAATTCTTGTATCTCTTAATAGACGAGAATTATAGTATATTAGAAGATAACGTGTATTTTACTTTAAATTTTCTTATTTCACTATCTCTCTACTTGTATTCCATATTGCACGTTGTATATTTGTATTTTAATTTATCTAAAGTTTCGAGATAGCGTCGAAGGAAGTTTCAATATTAATGCATAATCTCGAATGAAATCACAATCATAATGAAAATATTGGGAGCTCTGACGTTCATTGCCACTACTACTACTACCACCGTAAGCTCACCTATGTATGTGTAATGGGACTCGGCTCTATCGGCGCTGCGAGTCCTTCTCGATGCGTTAATGCGTCTATCCTTCTTGTTGTTTTTCATCATTCTGGTTGAGTGCTCGTTAACAGAGCTCGTGCTGCCAGTGTCGGAAGCTCTGCTGTTGGACCCTCGACCCCTGGTCACGTGCTCTGGCTCCCCAACCTTTCTCGCCCCGGTTCTGCTCCCTTCGATCTTGCCACTCTCATTGCTTTTGCTGGGCTTGGGAATGAGTATGGTGAAGTTCCTCGTGGAAATCGCCGTCATACCATTGCGGGACTTGGGCAAGTCCAGCACGACTCCACAGCCGCATACCGAAGTGTTATCGTTAGGCATTCTGCAAACGATAAGGTGTGGGAAGAGAGGTGCATTAGAGTGTGTGTCGGATGACTTGCCATGTAGCTTCTCTGCTTATGTTTGCTCAGATTTCTTTTAATAGCTTATTATGATTACAGAATGTTATCAAATCAAGCTTGCCCCTGATATTGTAAATTCTAAGTGTAAAAATTTGACTGCCTGCGAGTGTCAGGTGCTTAAGAAACTTGACTACTGCGACGTTTTTTTTTCAAAAGAATGCCAACAATTAACTATATTGCGATAATATGGCAATGGAAGAAATTTAAATTAACTGCCTTATTTTCTTCGCGTATTAAGAATTTTCTTAGTATTAAGCAACTAACTATTTAAGCGAAACTCGTACGAATGTACCATACGTTTTCTTTTTCTCCTCTTGACAATGATTCAAGTGAAGTGATGAAAAAAATTTAGTAAATTTTCAGTCCTATTATTTTGTAATTAATAATTAGTCTGCGAATGACAAATTTCTATTTTTCTAGAATGCAGCGGAAGTTAATTTTTAATTGAAAAATAACTTATGATTTATGCAATATATATATATATATTAAAATTTTATTCATAAATCACTTATTTAGCTATTTTAAAAATGAAATAAAATATTATCTTTACGTAGAACCTAATCTGAAAGTCAAATTAAATTAAAACTTTATCCGGCCAGAAATTGAAAAAGCCAAAACACTCGAGATTTAATATTCTTTAATATTTCCTTTAATTTCACGTTGGATAATTTTATTTCTTATTTGCATTTGATATTTTCCTTTAATATGTCGCCCTTTTATAAAATTATTCAGAAAGTGTATACCTCGGTGGATATAAAGGACGATAGAAATTTTTTTTCATAAAAAACGCATTCAATTCGATACAAAGTCATTAACTATATGCAGTGGAGGCATAAAACTTTTTATAACTTAATCACAAAGTTACTCGCTACTTTACTTATTAAAAGCAAGAAAACAAAAAAAGATGTTAATTCTCAATCTAATATATAATTTTCTTAATACGCAAGTTGTTTCGAATTAATTATACATTCTGCAATCCTGGAAATATTCCCGAGCAGCGCGATATTCCATTGTGATGCAGTAGTTTACAATTAATAATTATTAGTTTATCTATATATAACTCATTTAATTTTTCTCAAATAGATGTGCAGTGATACTGTCTTACTTTTTATTTATATTACATTTAAATTGGAAAAGCACAATTTTTCCCATGTTCGCATTCATAAATTTCGAACTTAAACATTAAAGCTATTAATAATTCATTTTATGGCAGAATGCTTTATTGTGTCTGAGCTTTATATCCAGAATTTTTATTAACAATGCTCGAGTATCTTTATTGTTGAATATCCTCGCATGCGAAATCATGGATTGCGATAAAATAGCATGCATAAATAAATTCACCTGCGTATGCGATGTACTAACATGTCGATTTAGCCATTCTGTTTTATTCTATTTCGCTTTTATGACACTGGGGTGCTTAAATCAAGGTTGCCATGGATTTTCACAAAATTCGACTTTTTGTAATTCTTTGTGTCGAATTGGCGATGCGTTCTTTTCTTTTAGAAAATCATTTATTAATTATTTTTAATATTTTTATTTTACAAGATACTTGAAAAAATTATTACTGCAAATTATAGAAATTTTATGAATTAATATGTGTATTATATTTTATGCGAGAGCAAAGTCTATTATTTAAGATTTAATTATCTTTAGAAAATTTATTTTTTCTTACGGATGAGAAAAGTCAGTCAATGAGAGTTGAGCGTATTTAGACTTTATTTTAAATGTATATTGTGCTCTTGTAAATAAATTTTTCTCCAGTAAATTTTGTTCTTATTTTCATCGATAGAAAGTTTATCCAATATATTGTCATAAATTGCAATGAACCATTAAAGGCTGTAAAATTATTACAGATTTTACCATTATTTGTATTAGAAAATAATGATAATCAATATATTATCAGAAATTATGATTATTTGACACGCTAAATTATTTTCATAAATTTATACTTTGTTTTGTCAATTATTCTCTAAAATTCTTACATTTGTTTTTAAATTCTACTAGTGTAATACAATACTTATGTGTGATAACTTAAATTATTTACAGAATTTTATTCGTAAGAATTATTACGTCAAATAAAAGTATTAGTATGTCGTATTTTAAATATTTTTTTTTTCAATAAAAAACGAAGTAAAATACAAATAAAATTGTTGCAACATATAAATAAAGTATTTTTATTCGTTTGTATATTTCGTTGAATTTTAAATAATTTTCTTCGATAGAAAACGAAGCGAAATACAAATAAAATTTTTGCAACATATAAATAAAAGTTTTTTATTTATTTGTATATTTTGTCGTATTTTAAATAATTTTTTTCAATATTCATTTGTACATTTTGTTGAATTTTAAATAATTTTTTTCTATATTCATTTGTGCATTCGGTTGAATTTTAAATAATTTTTCTCTACAGAAAACACAGTAAAATAAAAATAAAATTCTTGCAATATACAAATAAAATTTTTTATTTATTTATATATTCCATAATATGAGCAGAAAATTCTAAAAGGAAATATTTAAATTTTAAATTATAAAAACAATTATAATCCTTTCCTAATTAAATTCGGCCCGTAAGAGCGGAAATTAAAAATATATATATAACAGTAAAATAGATAGCAACATTGAAAGAAGAAAATAGGTTTCATTCTGATAAACTTGATTAAGAAGACAAAGAATATATATAAAGAGCAGAGAAAGCAAGTTGTTACCTCGTAAAACATGTAAATTACTTAATGAAATTCTCAGGCAAATGTAGAATGATCACATCAGTTCTTATTATTATTACTCACATAAGAACTGACAAAGAAGAATATATAGTGGCTATGCTTTGTTTTCGTGTACTTGAAACATTTTACACCCTCTTTTGATCAGAATTATTAATTAATTTATACATAATTAACTTTTAATGCACACTAAAGTTAACATATATTTTTCAATTTGAACGTATCATTAGAGTTGCAAGCAAAATTTAAAAATACTATTTAATCCAAGTATTGAATTATATTTTAGATAAAATTAAAAATAATTCTGGCTTTTGTATTTTTTATGCTTAAAGTTTTAACCCTCAAATCTATTTTTAAAGGAAGATTTTATATTCTTTAATAACATAGTAAATGAATCGCATTAATATAGTTTTTATCCAAAAATCAAAAATCATAGAATAAATTATTAAACAATAGTTGTTAAAAAAATATACATGTAGATTATTGTTTAGTAAGGAGAATAAAATAAATTTATTATTTACACAGTGATTTAATGTTTGTATATTAAATTATTAGTGAGTCAGGACTTTGAAAAGTTAAAAAAAATTATTTGGTCATTTAGTTAAAATTCTTACACTAACTTCTAAAGATTATTTTCATAAATATATCGTATATTTTCAACAAAATAAAAATTGTTTATAAAATAAAATTCTTTCAAGTACAATATTATGAATAAATTTCCTATTTAAGTAAAAATGGGCGTTTCAAATAATTGAATAATTATTTCTAATACTTTCAAAAAAATAAAATGAAAAACCATAAAAATTTAAGTATTCAATATTACAATTGTTTAAGCAAAAAATAAAATCATATCAAATAAAATCCGAATGTTGTTACATCAATAAAATATTACATTTATAAATGAAATAAAATAAAATATTATATTGAAAGAAGCGTTAGCATAATAAAAATAAAGTAAAGTTTATAAATTCGGAAATCTTGGCGAAAATTTCTACAGACCCATAAAGGACTTGGTCACGTGAGACTGACAAGGTCAAATAATTAGAGCAGTGTGTTTACTGATTATAGTAATCAATTTAGAGGCCATCATGAATTTACTAGTGTCCACTTATATCGAATAACCTGTGTATTAAGTATAGGTTATTAGCAGGTTAAATGTCTTCAGTATTTATTCGACTATGAAGGTTGAGATTATAAAGATTCGATTAAGGAGCATCTGTGCTGGTTACAATCTTGGAAAGCAGAATAAAGACAAAAGCAGCCTTTGACAAGCAGTTAATAGAATTAATTATATTAATTGATTATTATTATTAATGGAAATCTCTCAATAACATTATTCGTATAAAGTCAATTTTTCCATTGTAAAATAATAGAAGTAAAACTCAAAATTAATGCACAAGTGACAATTTGACTTCCTCTTTAAAACGATCATCGAGATAGTAAAAATTAACTTTCCTTCTTCCCTTTAATCATACGTGAATTGTTATTATATGTTACAGCGTACTTAAAGTATATATTCATACTAAAACATTCAATTAGTCTCTAAAATTGCGTGTACCATATAAAATACATAATTCTATTACGCTTCTTTTATTTTTCAAGAAAAGAATGTATTTTATCCTATGTTTACAAAAATACTTTATTGGCATTTGTCAGTTTCGTTAATGTACAACATATACGTAGTTAAGTGCAAAGATGTCTGTGCGCATGTGTACATATGTACATGCATTTAATCTCTATTTCCTTACTTTCTGCGCATCAAGCATCGTTCAACTTTACTCAGACAGTTTGACCTGCTTTCAATAACTTCAAGAATTTTTCTCCTTTTCCATATTAAATTTATTCATCCTATATATATATATATATACATCCATATATATATACAAATTTTTATTTTAATTTTTCGAAATATTGATTTTTTGAAATTTTAAATGACACTAATTGAATGAAAATTTGTTCTGTAGAAGTTTCCGTAAATTAATTTAATTTAATTTAAATTAACAGTTTAAGTTAAATAAAAAAATTATATGCTTTTTATCATTTATATTAATGAAAATTATTATTCAAAAAATGGTTTGAAATGCATTGAAATTATTTTTGTTAATATATTTGGGTGATTATTCGGACAATTATTAAACATTTACAATTAAAACAATTACTTTATATTTTAAAACAATCATTTATTTTGACAAATAAAATAAAATGGACAATTATCTATTAAACCATAGAAATATATGGCATATTAAGATTTTATTTTTAGATTTGGATTTTATGTAATTAATTGCTCATTAAAGAATCTTTTTTTGTCGCAAAAGGCGTATAAATTTACAAGTACATTCTACGTTTCTGGATGAAAATTGTTTTGAATATTTAAAGATATTTTTGGAAAAATTTTGCAATCTAACGATCACGTATTAACCAAAAGAATTATATTTCTATTCTGTTAATATTTAATTGATAAGTATTTATTTGAATTGCAGTATATTCTTAAATCAAGTATTCGAAGCATATGTGTATTGTAAATTGTATTTTAATTGTTGAGATGATATTTTACCACATAACGTTACGGAAAATATGGTAAAACTACATTATACAATCATAAAAAGATCCTTACGCAATAAAAGATGCGTGTAAACTTATATAAGATTATATTTTTTATTTTCTTACGGTTTATTAACACCTTTGTATTAAATCGTGCACGAAAGGAAATATATAAAAAATACATATATAAAGTTAAATAATTTAATAATAAATGTAACATACCTTGAATATAATACTTCGAGATTCTGAATGAGTCAATTAATTCTGTATAATTTTATGCAATTAGTTTTTAAATTTATACCATTCAAATTAGGTAAAAATATAGATATTTCATATGATAAATCAGAATAATTTTATTTTACGAATATCTCTTTAATGACGAATGAAAAATTTCATTCATTTGAAAGAAATACTTTTTAACGTAATAGATATTTTCTTCGTAGCAAAAAAGCATGTAATTCAAGTTTATTAATTGAAAATAATACCATTGATTTGGTGGAAAGATTTGTTTTATAATAAGCAATTCATTAAACAAAATATGAAAAGTGTACGTGCATTTATAACCTATTTATTATTATTATTATTATTATTATATTGAAGGTGTAAACGCTCTATTGTAAACGGCTATTTTACATTTTTTACAAGGGTACAAAGCAAAAAATTCAATCAAAAATATTGTAGAATTATACAAAGAGAAAGGTCTTATTTAGTATTGACTTGAGAATCGATAAAAACTCACTTTAAGAAATTTCAGTAAAACTTTTTTGACCTAAATAAGATAAAAGCAATGAACGGGGTAGTCAATTTTATTTTTTAATAAATGTTCAAATCCGTCGAAGTAAAGTTAGGATTTTAGAAACTTCCATCGAGCATTGATATATTACATATATATATATTATGGCTCTTATAAAAGAAAACGCTATTCTCATAAATTATAATTATGGTTGTCTTTATAATATTAATGTAAAAAACTCTGCATTACAGAATTCCAAATATCGATTGAAGTCCATTTAGATGTCATTTTCAGACAATTAATATCACCAATTATTATTGAAAATTATGGTTTTGTGCTTTCGGAACAGAATTCGTATAAAATACTATATCATAATCTTTTTTTAATTGGAATTGATTTTGTCACATTTAATTATTACTGCGATATGAATTTGATTTTTTGCAAAAGTCGATAGTTTGTCCCGCTTCCCTCTAGTTCCCCTTCATTATGCCTTTGTAAACTCAATTAAGACCTCTTTTAACGTAATTACGGATTATTTACATAAAAAACTATTATTGCTCTTGAATTTCGGCCTTGAAGCGTCAATTAGTGATAGAATTTGGCAATCTGTGTTACCGGAGCTGAATTCTTGCTCACTCTCGATTTTATCGATACATCGGATAATAATTGAGTGCTCCGTGTTAGCTGTTAATTAAAGTTTCCAGCTGATTAATCGCTGATGCCGTTCATCATTCTAATAATTCCTGTCTCGTGCAGTTCCATTAAAGCTGCATAATTTAAGATCCAGCACGAGCGCGAGTTTGTGGGGAGAGAGGTGAAAAAGAATTTTTAAGAATTAAAATGATTATTTCATTGCTCCTCCTTAAAATTGCATCTATAATTGCATTCTTAATAAGCAAATGTTTGACCCTTCAAAGATCTTTTTATAATATAATTATTCTTACAAAGTTTATACAGATCGTTGCTAAAAGTCACAGTCTTAACGTGCATGGCATTGAAAAACTTGTTTTATTAGATTTTAAATTAAATAAATTGTCGCTGTCCAGGTAGAAATGAAAGTAAATTCTCCAATTGCCATTGGGCCGATGTTTTAGCATTCAAATTAGCGTACAAAACTTTTAACAAGAGTCCTGTGCCACTCCTGCTATTGTCGATCCACTTTTAATAAAGAGATAGATACAGAATTGCCGCCGCACGGACACTTTATTAAAGCGAAAAGACTGAAAATTATTATTGCCACCAGCATAAAATCTCGGATAGTCAGGGATATTTCATGCTCCTCGCGTAAAGCATATATATTCGCAAAGCGTGTATACAACTCTGTAGGCTCCAGTCGCTGGATGTCGGCTAATGGAGCAGAGGCCAGAGTGAGCGTGATATGAGTCGGGAGCGGGCGATAAAGAGAGAGAGAGGAGGAGAGAAACCGGGTCATACCGGGCCAGGAACGAGTCACATCGGGGTATATCGTCTACCCTTCGGGAACTGGGTCGCTTATCAACCTGGTTTTCTCCCGACCAGTGCGAGCCAGCAGCCACCCCTCCTCCAATGGCTCATCATCCGTCGTCGCCGCCACCACCTCCTCCTCCTCCTCCTCCTCCTCCTCCTCTACCGGCAGCTCCTCCCGCATCCTTTAACTGTCCGTGATTTCTCAGCTGCCCGACTTCTTGCAGCTACGGAGCCCTCGTTAAGTTACTTTTTCCTTAAGATCTTTATTGTACGCGGCTTTAAGCACCTTCGACGCCTCCGCCCCCCCCGCCTTACAAATTCCGTGCAACTTTTCAAGGAGGAAAATAGGTGAAGAATTTGCTGGACTTTTTATAGGGACTCGCGGATGGTATAAATTAGGCAAATCGACCGCCTCGTCAATCAAAATCACTCCTTCGCCCCTTCAATACCCGTGGTTAATACAAAAATGTTTATTGCGTGTGTACTTATGTTACGAGCGCACTTCTGAAACACATGATATTACATTTCCTATTAAAATTCTCTTCCTAAGGCTACGTGCGTGTTTCATTTTTTCTTCTTTCTTCACTTGAATTAAATTAGAATATAAGAATTCTTTGTTTTAACAAGAAATTAATGAGACTTAATGAGAACAAGAATTGACAAACAGTAAGACCTATGATAGTAAAACTTATTATTTATTACAAATAATTTGGTTATAAATACAATTACAATTTTTAAGGTAAATTTTATCATTTTTCATCTGAAATAATAAGACTAAATCATACAAAAGTATACAGAAAACAGAAAAAGACTGTAAAATATCTATTTAATAAAATTTTTCATTTACCTTGACAGATATTTATATAATTTTATATAAATTCATTTGAAAAATTATATAACTAGTAATCGAATGCGTAACAATTTACTGACGCTTCAAAGCATCTGAATCACATTTCGTGTTAAATATATATATATATATATATATATATATATATATACAATTTATCTGGGAATCCGAAATACTGCTTTTATTGTTATAATATAATTACAAATTCAATTCCATTGAAAATGTTTAAAAATTAAAAATGTTAAAAATATCGTATTTTTTCAATAAATCATTGCTGATATATATTAATGCAATTGATAAAGTTAAAGTCTTAATTTAATTTAATATTTGAAAGAAATAAAATTCAAATTTTAGATAGAGTAAATGTACTAATAAATGTTATAGGTTAAAGTATCTAAATTATAATCATACAATTCATTAAATTTATTATCGTAGATTTTGTAATTTACAGTATTTGCATTTTAATATTTGCACTGATTTATAGTGACTTTTATTATTTTTAACTTATTAAAACTTGAGAGGATTATTATAGTTTTTATTATGTTTTTTTTAATGTACCTATTACTAATTAGAATATTTAACAAATATATTTCTTTTTTAAAATAAACTTATTAAAATGTTCATAAAATAAGGCATTTTTAAGTAAATGTATATTTTATAATATTAATTAAACATTTTTATAGAAGAAAATTTGACAATGATTGCTTATATATTAACAATATATTATCGCAAAAGTTTTTCACAAGCTCATTCTTTTCAATGGAAACATTGCGAATGCAGATATTAATATTGATTAGTGCTAATGGACAAAAATAAAAATATAAGTATTTTGCCCTATTAATTCAATCGTAATAATATTTTACTTTATGCATTGATAAATAAAGTATTATTAATAATAACTATTGGCTTTCAAATATGTTTTTGTTCCATATTAATGTATTATATTCTTTATTATATATGCTGATATTTTACAATTCATGGAATATGGTAGATTAAATTAAAATTACTTAGATAACTTCTCAAGTAAGAGTATAGAAAATATGAAGGGCATTGTTATTGTTTTTGGTGTTTGTTTATACATTTTTTCAATATATGATTTATCACATCTAAAATATTCATTAACTTGATTTAAAGTTCTTATTAAAACAAGATCTTTTATTTAAAAAATTATTTATATTTTTATTTCTAAGACTATTATTTATTAGATTATAATATAATAATTATTATAAGACTATTATTAATGCTTCAAGTTAAATTTTTATGGAAAAAACTAATTCTTCTATGTAATATTTTTTAGAAATATTTTTTGTTATTTTATACTGAATTTCAAATTTCAAATTAATAATAAATACATTAATAATCATAAAATGCTGCAGTAATTAATATTAGTATCATCGAAAATATTAATTATGTCAATTACTTGTGTTTTTAACTTTTAATAATTAATACTTTTTAATAATTAATATTTAATAAAATTTTGTTAAAAACTGACGTTGACTATTTGTTTTATGATTTTAACAGAACAATTTTTGTTTATTTTCTTATACTGTTTACTATATTATATTTACAATAATATTAGTTATAAAAAATATATATTATAATATATCAGTCGAATTAATTAATTATTTAATAAGTAACTTCATATTATTAGACAAACTTGCGATTTCATGATTTATAGCTTAACATTTTTATAAATATGTCGTAATAACATGAATAATATATATTTAATATTACATATAATAAATATAATAAATATACATATATATTAAATTAATTTCTTATTGTTTTTATTTTATTCTATTATATTATATTCTATATATTAATATTATATAGAATATATTTTTGTTTTCGAACGTAGTGATGCATTATTTGTACATTTTTATTAATAATATTTTTCGGAAAATATAAGTACGATTTTGAAGTAATACATATTTTTTATTATTGCGTAATAGCAAATTGTTTTTATGTAAACACTTAAATTTATATATATATATATATATATATATTTATATACTAATTTTTTTATTATTATGAATAGAGTGTAACTGAATTACTTTTCTTGGATAGTTTTTACATTAATATTATTTCTGTTCATTTTATTTAAAAGTTGGGTACTTCGTGTTTAAGTATCGTTGATTTATCTTTGTATATAAGCAAATAAACTTTAGTGTAAATTATAGACTTTATGAACTTTGCCTGGAAAATACATAAATATTTCATTTATGCATATCACCATAGAAATGAAATTAATGAATATCAAGTACATAAAATAAAATAAATTATATTAGATAGTATATCAAATAAAATATTGAAATTACAGACATTATAATTATATGGCTTTATATAATAATTCGATATACTTTATATATATATATATATATTACATTTTCTATGGGCATAATTTAAGGGTAAATAAGTTAAAAATAAACTGATAAAATTAGTATTAGTATTATTTTATAGAAATTAATCGTCACATTTACTAATGTTACACTTACTTCTACTACCGAGTCCAAATAATTAAGAAACAATTTACCTATTATGAATACATTAAAAAAAATTTCAGAATTTTATATTTTATACTGCATTGAAAATTAAACAATGTCAATAAATTTATTAATTTTTATTTTTGATATTTTTTATTTTGCACCATAATTATAAAATATCATTATTATTTATTTTATATATCTCATTTTATATATCTTTGTCATAGAAAGTTTATGGTCAAAAAAAAATCAGCTGACTTCCAAGCTCTAAGAACAAATAAACTATAATCGATTCTTTTATATTTGGTAATTTATTAAATTAAACAATATGATATATTAGTATTTATAAATGCTAAAGGTTATTTCATTACTCGAAAAGGGATTTATTACATCCTTCTTTGATATATAACAGGTTCGGGATAATGTTTTCTTACATTAAGTGCCGTATTGATCATTCAATTATTTTCAATAAATACTCGACTAAATATGGTAATTATCTTATAGATGTCTCGTTTTCTCCTTTTGTATTGACATGTACCTAGTTCACCTTCTCCAAGTTACATTTACCGTTGCTCAATTCAGCAACCATTGTAAAATGATATCGTAGATCTGCCGAGTTCCACAATTTAACAATGCTGGGGATTCAACGAACTACGTCGAATTCCCAAACTACCCAAAGAACTATAAACTGATAGAAATGAGCTTAGAATTTAGATAATTATTGTTGAGAAGGTCTCCGAAAGAAATGCCTTGATCTATCCTACGCTAGTAAAAGTTTTTACATGGGTGCACGGAGCATCAATTGCTTAAGGTTCATAATACTTATAAATATTTTGCTGGTGATGGAAAAGTTTATATATAATTCAAGGCTTTCCGGACTTATGTATGAGTTATTGAAGAATTCCGTTGGCGCTTCACGTTATAATATATTTGAAATATTGTGTGTACCTAAAAATATATGTGCAATAACCATACAGTCATAAGCATTATCTATTCAAATATGTAATTTCGTTCGTCAGAGTCGTTTAATTATTAGTAATGCAATTTTCTCACGCTTACATAATAATTATTATTATCTAAGTGTATTATTATACAATATAGATATTATATTGTATACGACCGAGACAAAAATAAATAAGTAATGTTTTTAATAATGGTAGTATTTATTACGGGAGTAAAATTATAATCGAAATTAAAATTAATAATTAAACTTGGACGTAAATAACTAGCATGACAAATTATCAGTTATCAGATTGTCGAAGACGATCGATTCGTATTATCATGAAATTGATGCATATAATTTTGTGCAAAGTTATCAAATAAATAATTTATAAAAATTCATTCTGCCTTATGTTTGCTCATTCATTCGCAATGCCTATTAAAGCCATAATGCCTTATCTATCATTACGAAGCTCTAAAGAAATTTATCTAATAGCAAAGCTATCTCGAGACTCTAAAATTATCTTAATTGCCGGATTTTTACTCCTTTCTCTGAAAATTTTATATCTCATATTTTATTGAGGATGAATCAAATGGTCCGATGAGATAAAAAGCCTTTGGTTTTCTTGGATAGTAACGTGGCGCCGCCGAGACTAAACGTCCTTTATGTCATGCTTGTCAGATTCAAGCCAGAAAGAAAACTTGTCGAAGCTTTAGGGAATTCTGGTAATGTTATTTAAGTTAGCAAGATCTCTTATTACTGATCCTCTCCTATCTTTTTTCTACCAACTAAAGCCAACTGCGCTTGCATGACGTTGGCATCAAGAAAAAATTATTCGCATGGCGCAGTTATAACGGGGAGAGCACATATGATTGAGCGAAAAATAGTGTGAGCAATGATTGTAATGGGATTCGTTGAATTACGATATTTAATTATAAAATGAAAAATGATGAGTGCACCATTTTATTAAATTATTGACTAATATATTATATTAAATTGTTGCCAAGACATATATATATATATATATATATAGTGATAAAATATTTTAGACAATAAGATGGAAATTATTCTTGTGATAGATTCAAAAGTATAAATATCATTTATGGAGATCTTATTTAATAAAGTTCTCATTCTATATGCTATAAGTATATTCTTCCAACTGACAGGAATGTTTAAAAAACTAAATTTGAGTTTTTAATTTTTTTCTCAGATTATAAGATTTGCAAAATTAAAAATATGCGTAAGATACAAATAAAATGTTTAAAATAATATTTAAAAAAATATATAGATTTTAACTGGAGAGACAGTTCACTTGAATAAAAGTTAAAGGTAGAAAATAGATTTTGGAATATAATTAATTTTGAATTTTACCCCATTATTACATCTTGATTCTAAAGTGTCAATTCCTCTATTCAAATTGATAAATTCAATCGAGAGAAATGATGAAAAATTTATATACTTTTAATTATTTCTTTTAAGTCGTTGAAAAATGTGAATCAATTCATTTATAATTATTAGTATTCAATTGATTTTACACTATTCATAGATATAACATTATACTTTGTCTTCCTAACATATTTAAACTGATATTTTATCAATTACAGTAGTACCACAGATTATCCAAGACATTATTTAGTTACATAGAACGTACCTTCAAAATATAAAATGACCTATAAGATTACATGACAATATTGATAAAAGTTTCTTTACTTCCATTTCATTAATCAAATTTTTTTCAAATAAATTATATATATTTCTAATTTTCCATTAAAATTCTCGTTTTAAAAACTTTAAAACTTAAAAAATATTCTATATAAGATCTTTTAATAATATTTTCCTCATTTATATTATTTAGAACAACGAAACATCTAATAATTATTAAGTTTTCTAGAGACATTTTCACGATCGAATTTTAGTACATTATAATGAGATTATTTCGAGGTTGAAGAATAATTTGGGCGAGATGTATTGGATAATCGTGCACAACATCCTGCATCCCCTGCCGAACCATTTGACTGATTAGTGAAGATGTTATAAGCGAAATCTATTTTATAAGCCGATACTGCCTTTTTATCCACTTATGAGATCACCTGTAAACATATCGAGTACAACGTAACCACGTACAATTAAATTATTAATTAATATTATAATTTTAGCGTAATACTAATTACTAAAAACATTAAAAACGAAATTTTCTTTTTTTTTTATTTATGCTTGAGTTATACGTTTAATGTAAACACATCGACAATTTTAATCACAGACGCACACATATATTAAAAGATAATAAATATTATTATAATAATATTATGCGTCAGACTAGTATATTATGCATATTTTTTAATAAAATTAATATTTAAAATCATAAAATTATGAGAATGAAGTTATTTTTTCAGTTTAAAACTCGATTTTATAAGACAACGCATTAGTATATTTTGAATAGTTATTGTTTTATTAAAATACTGAAACCTAATAAAATTTACTAAGAATATTAGAATAATACAGATTTATATTGCATTTTATTAAATTCAATGTTAATAAACATGATGTTTATTTTTATAAATGCTTATTTTTCTAGAACTTAACTAGAAAAAAATGTTAAAAAAAAATAAATAACAATGCTTTGAAAATAAAACGATTAAATTAATGTAATATGTATAAATTTTCTAAAATTTTATTTCTAGATATTTTGGAGAGTAATATATTTTAATTCGAATTTGCGGTGTAAAAAGGCATATTTTATATTTATATATTGAAATGTTATTAATGTAATCCCAACTAATTTAATTTAATCCATTATTAATTCCAAATAATTATCTAATGTTGAATAAATACATGGTAATGCAGTTAATATGTGTAGTATAATCGACCGTATATTAAATTTGTAAAAAAACTATATAAAAAATATTTTTATTATGTACTTTATGGAATTAAACATTAAATTTCCAATGCTTTATTGAAAGTTCAATAGAAGAAACTTAAATTGCAATAAACCTTGTCGAAGTGAGTATATTTTACGATATAGATAATTACAGGAAAAAAAAGTTTTAATAAGACCGACTATCAAAATATTACTCAATCTCCGTTAAATTTTAATTATTCATGAGTAAATTTCAAGATTACATTTTATCACGATAAAGAATAGAGGGAATAGAATAAAAGTTACGAAAAGTAAATATTTTAAAATGGTAATAAAATATTAAATTTAAATGAATAGTTATATTTTATCATAATATTATATTAAATAATAGTTATACCATTAGAAAATTAGCAAATATTAAATAATATTCAATGCATAAGAATACAAAAAATTTTTTGAAAAAATATACTACATAGATTACTATATAGATTATAGATATTAGACTATATACTATAAAAGTACTATGTAGATTCTTTTGTTTTCTTCGAAAAAATAAACTATAACAGATGGTGTATTTTAAATTTGAGGATTCTATTCTACGAGGAATTGCATGTATAAAGTATAAAAACCATATTAATTTCTATAAGTTTTGATCATTTTGCCTTTAATGTAATTAAGCTTATTCGTTTTTGTCTGTCTTTCATTAATAACAAAGTGAAATTTTATGAATTTCATAAATGCCTTGGTACTGCTCTGCCGATTTTTTTCCCCTAGTTGCGAGCAGTAAATCGATCGATTGAAAATTGAAAAATAATTTTGCAGAAACTACTAACTGAATGGAAGCATACCAGCTGCATTTCCAAGTGCATAATTATATTATGATATTCGACTTTTTTACAAAGTAAGGTTAAAACAGCTTTTTTGACGACTAAATTTAAATGGTACAATTTTAAAGTAGATAAATGGGTTAACAAGAATTCTAATGAGATTTAATTTTTTTTTTTAAATTTATGATTTGAAATTTATAATACATATTTCATTGAGTTAATAATTTTTATTTATTTAGTGATTTTAGTAAAATTCTCATAATCTATTATCTTATTGGTATTCTATTCCAACTAATTTTACTTAATCGTGTATTATTGTATTATATTTTTAAATAATTCTCTAAAATTAAATTTCTAAAATAAAATATAAAACATTTATAGATATACGCTCTTTAAGACATTAATCTCTTCAAGATTTATTAAATTTTAAGTTTTAATAATATATTTAATCTGGATATACGTGATTATTCAGAATCACTACAATTATAATAATAAAATTAGTATGAAAATATTAAATTTTCAATAACATAGATTAATTGTATATTTTAAAGTTTAAAGTCAGTATACTTGATAAATAGATGATAAAATCAAGTAAATGTACGATAAATGAAAGCTCAGTATATTATGTCAGATTTGCTTAAATAATACTTAAATAGTTAGAACATTTTATTAAGAATTATAAACAATCTATAAATTTATGTTTATCTTAAAATAACAAATTTGTAAATGGTCACAATTTTTCTTAATTTTATATTTCTTAGTAATTACTGTAGACAGGGGATTAATATACGTAATTTTTACAAATAATTAGTAATGCGGTATTTGAAATTTTTGGAAATGCGTGATTGGATCTGCTTCCGGGAATGACTATTACGTGGTTACGTTGTACTCGATATGTTTACAGGTGATCTCATAAGTGGATAAAAAGGCAGTAT
>JAPYYT010001785.1:0-23512 GCA_030522565.1 Ceratosolen corneri
AGTGGGAAATTTTGGTGATTGGTTGACAACTAATTATTCAGTTGTCATTGGTGCCCTTTGACCGTTATTGTTACCGCCCTTTTAGGCGGTGGAGGTCTTCAAGCGGCAGTTGTCCGGCCGCACGTCGGGGCGCCGGATCGGCGCGTAAACCTTTTCCCAACGTCTCGGCTCGCGCCGTTACTAATGTTTACACTATACACAAATATGCATTTATGCTATTGTAAACAGTTCGTACGATATTCAGACACTGCGCGTTAATTCCCAGAAGGTTTTGTCTGTTACTTTATGGCACGCGCCTTGCAGAGCACATGATGATCGTACAGACCATCGAAGACCTTTTGAGTACAATGCAAGGATAACTCGACCGTTTCAAAATACTATTATTTCAAAAATATATAAATACATGAAATATTAATTAATTACGGGACCTCTTTTTAATATTCGATTCTCGAACAACTATAATAATAAGACATTGAGACATAATATTCTTAAAAATTCTGAAAATATTGTCGTTCACATTTATTAAATCTTTGAATGGAAAGTAAACGCAATTATGGTTGTGCAACCTTTGCAAAATAATTTTTCTCGAATACTTTTTGAATAAGGCAATGTAGCATATCTAAACGATTTAACACATAAATGTATTAAGATATTTTTCAATTTTTCCACAGTTCTCACGATATGATCGATATTACAAATATATTAAATAATAAACACTGGCTTGGTGTTCGGGAACTAATCCAAGTGGGTACTTTCTCCAAGGTGATGTGAGGGAGCGGGCGGTAGTAGAAGGGAGAGATAGCAGGGTAGAAATAAACTGAGACGAAGACGGCGTATGTAATACTGTAAAACTGCCTTATTGAAAAAAACGGAAATAATTATACTGTCTGTATTGAATATATGGTAAAATATAATGCTATGTCAATCATGGAAGATAAATTCCGCACTATCATAATATTTATTCGAAAATTGAATACCGCGAAGCTTGGACTGATTACAATTATAATGCGTAAACTATATTCTATGGTTGGTGATTTTCAGATAATTTGCTCTCATGCGACCGCAAGGTTTAGAAAAACGATTAATTATACATAAAAAATAATGTTGTTGTATCTAGATAATATTCATGTTAATGTTGAATAGGGGTGATCATCTTGGATGTCTATGAAAGTGGAAAGCTTTAGTTATTGGAAAAAAACTAATTTTCTGTTGTCATTGGAGCAAAGCCAAATAGTGTCAACGAGTCTTTAAAGAGGGAGGGCGAAGTAAGGCTATGGTGGTGGCTGCGCTTCAAGACGTCGGGCCGCGGCTTACATCGTAGCATAACTTGATTTTTAATGATGTTTGAAATATGTTTAGGTTCCTTATGAAAATCTCATGAAGTTTGGCAACTATACAATTATACCTGGAAGGTCTTGTTCGTTGTTTTTACTAGGCTCGTTTTGCAAGACACGTGATGGTTAAATTGACCATTGCCAAAATTTCGGCAAGTTAGTAAACATGATCGTAAAAATAAGTCATAAATCAGAGAAATAAAGAGAAGTAAAGATTACAGAGAAGGCTCTTGAGACACATCGGCATATTGAATATTTTCAAAAGAATTTATAAACAAAGAGGTAGTACCGACGGTTGAGAAACCATCGGAATCTCGAACACGTGGAATTAAATTTGTCTCATACTAAATATTACCATTTTCAGTTATTACAAAATTAATATCGTTTATATTATAACTTATGACCTTTCTGAACTTTTTAATTGTACTCTAGTTTTAGTATTTATAATTTTATAATTTACAAAACAACACAAATGATTTAAATATTCACATTAAGTAAGCTCATTAAATCAATTCATTAAGGCGTATGCAGAATATTTATATTATTAGAATATTGGAACTCTAATAGAAAATTTTAAAAATAGAATTTAAAAAGATAATTTAAAAACTGTAATTTATTATTGAGTTTACGACTATAATAATTATTTTAATAAATCAATAGTTTTTCTTATAGTCAGAATATTTATATCAATTTATGTGATCGTTTTTAGACGCGATTTTTTCCAAGTCTTGCAAACGAGTCATTTCTATTATATTTTACTTTTATTTTTATAATTTAAAACTAATTGTTTAAAAATATAATATTTACAAGTTATAACATTTAAATCTAAACAATCATCATGATGGATCTAATCTTGTTTGTATAAATATTTTGATAGTAGTATTCTAGTTTATTCAAAAGTATGAATTATTGTTAATTAACCCTTTAGTATATTATACTATACTTAAAATTGTCTATAATTCTTGAAAATAATATTATATTTTATTCAAATGGTATGTTCAAATAACAATAATTTAATATTTTATGGAAATATATGATAGTGTATAAATAATATAACAAATTTAATACTTTTGTTACTGCAAAGGTAGTCATCTCAATTTGACCACATAAGACGTAGCTGAAACCGGTATTGGTTCCTTTTAGACAAAATTTTCAGCAGCCGCCCTTAATACAGTAGATCATTTCAAGCGGCGCGTCGCTAATAATTCCCAAAAAAAGTTTGAAAGGAAAAAATTCATAGGCATGCAGGAATCAAAGAATTGTAAAAAGAACTATATTTAGGTCTACTTATTATTTGCATTAAAAAAAATTAAATAAATAATTCCTAGAGCATATAATTAATAGATTCTTTTAAAGGATTTAAAAGAAATGTGAATTAAATAAAAAAGGGTACAAATCGGCAGAGTTATGGCCAAACTTATTTAAAGTGCTTACCACTTTCGGACATAGATGGTAAATATAATATTCTCCCAAATATACCGAATTCATTTTAAAAAAAGCATGGAAAGTTCTGAAAAAAGAGTTTCTTCAATTTTAGGTTTAATCGAAAATTTAATTTCAAAATGTTTTTTTGGATCTTTCAACTAATATGGATTAAAATAGATATCAGCAACTAATAAATTGTTATTTTAAATCAATTTTATTCAGTTTTCAACATATTAGTTATTTATATTATTTTGATGTTTTTTACAGGTATTTTAATTTTTTCGTTATCAAATTCTTAATCAATATTTTCATTTATATTATCTAATGATATTTATTCACATATTTATAATAAATATATATTCATGTATATTAATTTTATATAACTTCCTCTTTAATCTAAAATAGATGAAGAATATCGATACTAGCTATTTAATTTACTAATCATATGCTATGAAATACAGAGTAGATATTTCACACATGTAGTAATAAAAATGACATTCGTCAAACTACAATTCGTGACAGAGAAAATTAAAACTAAAGTGATAATAAAGTTCATATTTTTCATCAATCATGAAGCAGATATCAAATCGTGTTTACTCATTTTTACAAACTGTATGCATTCTATTACAATAAAAACAATAATTAAATCTCTTTACGTCTAAACTACTTATTATCTCGTTACATATTAATTTGTATGTCGTTGGTTTAATATCTGTTATTGTATGAAAGCATTGGTTGGACAATTTTATGATAACATAATCGTACCGACGTTGATAAAGAAGTTAGTGAATTTTGATGTTGGACCTGTTTTGTCCTACTTCTTTTCTGATTTTTGTACATATTATTTATTATATTAATCAATATATGATTGGAATTTTTTTATTTATAATTAATATTATGATTTATAATTAATAATATCAATGTTTTAATAATTATAATTTTAATGAATCGTAGTGTAGTGACATGTCACATATAATGAACAAATAGGTTTTTATAAGTATTCATTTTCATGTTTATTAATTATCTCTTTTTGCCTTTAGTTTTAAGATTTCAGAATAAAAACTTATTTTTAATATTAAAAAGTTTTAAAATATTGCGTCAGTTAATTTAAAAAAATCATTATTTATAGAAGAAAAGCAATAATAAATAATATAAATTACTTCATAACGGTTCCTATGAATACCAATATAAAAAATATTGATATACAAGTCATAACTTTTAATTTATTGAAGTTTGAAATAAGATTATTAATAAATTTAGATTTTAATAAAAATAGAATTAATTAAAAAATTATATAAATTTACGTTTAATAAAAAATAACACAAATAAAAAATAATTAGTATAAAAACTAAATAATTATTACTTAAATAATCCTTCTAATCTAATGTAAGGAAAGTGAAGAGTGTAAGTAATAAAATAAATATTTATTTGATACATTCTTAATAATGAATCAATAGATGATCATTATTCTAAAATCTCAATATTACGTTCGTAATATAATGTTTAGTTTTCTTTATATATTAGAAATATAAAATAAATTGTATCCATATTCTATTTAATTTTTATTTATGAGCTAAGGGTGCATTTAAAAACAACTGTTATTTCTTTTACTTATTTACAAACATTTTATATATTAATTATTAGTACAATATTTTTAAATAGAGATTTCATAATGCAACAAACTTGCTATTTTTTTCTTTTTTTTTTGTTGATTTATATATATACATGTTTTTCCAATAATTATTTACTTTTACAAACAAAAATCTATGTGTTATACTCTAAGAAAACATTATTTCTTTATTTCTCAAATAGTTAGTCCATACATAAATGATTATTTATTGATATTTTAATTATAAATAAACTTCTAGATACCTAATGTAAAATTATGAGATAGATAATATTTTTCAAACCTATTATGTATAATAATGTCTCCAAACTAATTTTATTATATAATACTTTCTTAATTATAAATTTGTATATACTTTTGAATTATATAGTTTCTGGTATATTTACGTTAGCAAAAAATGAATACATTATATAATTTCTTTTAAACATTTAGTTTATTAATTCATAATATCACAACTAAATTTCATATTCACAAAGATGTACATAATTATTTAAAAATATAATAATGTATTTGAATAATAAATACTTTCTATAAATAACTCAATTTGATTTAAAAATTAATTAATAAAAATAAAAAACATATTCGTTAAAAATATGTACAGAAATTGTTACAATATAATTTATTTATGTTAAGCGATTATATGAAAAACATTAATTCATATTAACATTTGATAAATTTGCGTATGAATTTATATTTTTACTTTAAAATGTAAACATTATTTGTTCACAAATTTCGTTCAATAATTATTAATATCAATCAATAATTATTAATAAATATTCGATTCAAAATACAGTAAATATAATCATTTTTCATTTTATTTTTTATTTCATTCAATATTTTTCAAAACAAAGATTACATTATTATATTATAACATAGATAAATATTATAAATTTTTAATGAAAAAATATCTTAAAAGAAACAAAATATTATATTTTCTAATGAATGCCATATTATGATTGGCTTTTATAATATGCAATGTATCGCAGATAACCGTTTTTTTTACTTTTTAGCTAAAATATCATACAGAATTTTTGTTTAATGATCAAACTGATTTTTTATTTAAATAATTATTAGAAAATTTTTTTAAAACATAAAGCTATTTTAATTACATAAACCAAATTTTTTAGATTTGAATTGAATGTAAAATAATGTCATTAATCTCTGAATATTGTAAGATGGATAAATTATTTTTATTATCCAATAGACTAACTTAATAATAATTTATATTTAAAATTTGTTGATCAATAAATCTATATTTTAAAATTTTTATTTTTATTGTCTTTTATTTTCTTTTAAAAATGATTAAAAAATGTTTAAATCATTACATTGTTATTTTGTAGAGGACAGTTTAAAAGCTCCGATAGTGCATATTATTTCAAATAAATTAAATGAATCTTATTATATAATATTAATGTAACTAATACCCGAATCCATATGCATTTAATATTGCCATTATTTCAATTTATTTTTAGTTTCTTCGGAGTCAACCTTCGTAATATTTTACGCTAAAATGTATGTATATTTGTATATAATAACATAAAAATTTAATAAAATTTTTTTTTCTTGTTAACGCTAAAAACTTTACTAATTATAGATAAGATAAAAAAATGTATATTTGAAAAATGTAATTTGTGTTATAAAATTAAAGTTCATTAATATATTAATTAATAATGGAATACTAAAATTAAAAACGATCTGTGGATAACACGCATAGCCTGTCATATTATTGCTAATACGGTCTCCACACTTGCCTAGGCTTAGGACTTCTCTCCTTCCTAGACCTTATTGCTTCTTTTTCTGCTATCTCAACTTCTTCTTCCTCCCTTCTTGTTGTTGTCAAATCCTGCCCGACGTTCTCTTTATCTTGATGTTGAGTTTTAGTTTTAGTGCTTAGATCAACAGTGCCCTCCATTCGAATTTTCACATTCAAATTACACTGATTGATTTGATCTTTATGATTTATCTGTGTTATATAACCGTACTCATTAACATTTTCCAGACTTGATCGCAGACGACCCATAGTCTCGTCTTGAAAACGTTCGGTGTCGTTCCTAATATTTTTGATGAGATGGTAAATATTAATTATTGTTTAGAAGTTTTAAGGATAGTTCACATTGTTACATCGATTACATCAAATTTACAGGTTTGATTTTATAATAAAAAAGAATATTTTATTATATAAATATTTTCAATAGTTAAGGAAATAGATTTATCTTTTAAAATATATCTTATTGAATAAATAATAATTTATTATTTGTGCTTGGAAAACTACATTACATTATGTAAATTGTTAACTTTAAAACAGTATATTTAAATGTTTTGTTATATCTTAATATTATCAATTTAAAAATCTAAAAGGATATATAACGTTAAATTAAAATTAATAATTATCAAATTTAAATTTATTCGAAATTTTTTTATTAAAATTTATTCGAATTTAATGCAAATCTAAGATGAAATATTTATATAGAACAAATCGAAAATTATAAACATATTATAATATTAAAACATATTATAAATATTGTTAAAATTAATCAGATATTTTAGATTAGGTATTTTAAAAAATTTTATTTATGAAAATACCTTGAATATTTTATAGAAAATGGAATTTTTATATTATTTTTTAAATATTTTTTGAGCTGTTTAATTAAAAAAAATTTATATCTAATTTAATCAAATTTATTGCACAGTATTAAACAATATTAAATTACAAGTATTGAGATTATTTATTTAATTTTGTCGTTGCAGTTAATATTAAAAATTTAAAGTGATTTCTTTGTTACCTTCAATTGAAAATTAGATTTTAATAATCAATCAGTTATTCAAACAACTTGCTAATTATCAAACAAAATTAATAATAAATCCTACAACTATATCTATAATTATATATCTATAATTTCATAATAAATAATAAGCATAAATAAGAACCAGATAATACCTGACAGGCGATATTCTTGGACTATCCTGTTCCAAGGATTCCTCGCTTTGCGTACATTGTTCAACTTTGGGTCGAAGATCTTCGTTGTTATCTACTTCGATGCTACCATCGAGACTGTCTAAGTCTTGGGAAGCTTCCTCCTTAAACTTAGATGCGTCCTCGGGACTATTGCTATCATCGTATAGTTTTTGGAGGCCCTCGAGACGTAATAGGTCAGGTTTCTGCAGACGTTGCTGGGCCATACGTAGAGCTAATTCATGCCATTCTGGTTCTAATATGTATTGCTGGGTATGATATAGTGGATTATATAGCCATGAAGATTGTGGTAGAAGTGGTGCGAGTATAGAGCTAAATAACGAATTCGGTGTGCCTAGAAGATGAAGGCCTGTATGATTGACAAGAAATATTGAATATAAATTGTTTTGTTTTTATTGAATTTTAAAATGTTTTATTGTAAAATTAATATTTATTTTAAGTTAATTTACTTCTATATACGATACTTTAAAATTTACTGTTTTGTAAGTTAAGAATTCTATTATTTATACTGAGTATATATTTTTCATTATTTCGAGTAATATAAAACATATAATATATTATAAATCTTTTAGTATTATCATTAAAAACATAAACTTAATTATATAGCTGTTTTACATTCATCTTTCAATAAAATATTATAAATACTGCTAAAATTTCTCATTAAAATTTTAATAGTGTTATTTTTTTTAAGTAAATAATAATTTACATTTAATCTTTAATCACTCGGAAAAGATTTACTATTTTATATAATTGCAAAGACAACGTATGTGGAACAACGAATTATTGAATTTGAAACTAAAATTTAAAGAAATAAAAATTTATTCCAAATTAAAACTAATATTTATACAATTACATATAATATTTACCAATTAGAAATATCAGTATAAAACTATATACATTTTATTATATATATTTTTTAAATTATAAAATATTAATTATTAAATAAAAAATAAATATTAAATAAATATTAAATGTTTTACTAATTACAGTAATAATTGCACATGCGCGCGCGCGCGCGCGCTCACATAGACATTGATATTATTTTTAAATCCACTAATTGCAGTAATAATTACAAATACATGCTCTAATAATGATACTTAGGTTTTAGCAATATATTATAAAGTGATTATGAATTTAAAAAAGTATAAATTATGAGATTAAAGACAAAACAATAAAATGTTGACCTTGAAAGAATGAATGGTGGTCGGATAAACAGGAATTACTTGGCGTTGTTGTCGTTGATTCAATCGTCGCTGGCGTTGATGTGTTTATAGTTGTCGATAATCCGAGTCCAATGTTTTCAGAGGATGAAACAGGAGTCACGTCTTGTATAGAAGCACTAATTGATCCAGGCTTCACGGTAGATGAGTCTTCAATCGATCGATAATTTCATCAGAACACATAAAGTCAATATTAAATAATGTTTTAAATAATGTTTATTGTACCATAAGGTTGGTTATTTAGTTTTTTTCTTTGGTTTTTATTACAATTTTTAGTAATAAATATAAGAAGGACTTTAAAAGAAAGAAGCAGTATAGTTAATTTACGGCACTATGTAGATAAAATATATTAAAATTTTGTTATCACATTATTCCAGAAATATGCCTCTTTATTGTACTAGTCTTTCTATATAAATATAAAAATAATGTGATTAAATAGTACTGTTTTTAAATTAACAATATAAGATTGCAAATCTTACAGTGAAAACTGGAAGTTTTTTATTTCAATTTGCTTACCCTTGACTGTAGTGGATAGTCTCGGCAATCTTTGCTCAATGACTTGATGAAAGGGGTTGAAAGCAGAAGCAACAACGGCGGCAGTAGTAGTTACCGTGGCTGTCCCTCTGACAACCGGAGGTGGAGGATGAGAGTGTGAATGATGACTCGGAGGTCGTTGGAGGCAATGCGGAGGCAAGCTGCCGCAGTGTAACCCACCCCAACTCTGTGTTGGCACTCCTTGATCCAAACCCAGATGTTGCAAACCTATCAAGACATTCTCTTCGCTTTATCAGTTATTACGTTATTTAATAACATATTTTAATAAATGAACTTTCTTTAAATCTGTATAAAATTTGAAAAAAAATTTATATCTAGTAATTTGTTAAATTATTTAATAACAAATAATTGAAGTAATACTCAGTATATAATTTAAATAATATAAAACATTCAATAAAAATAGCTCGAGAGGTTTTATAGATATTACTATAGAATAAAAATATGAAAAGAGAAATTCTGCTATTTATGTAAAAAGTAAAAAGAATAATAAAAATAAGTAAAAAAAAAGGTTAGAAAATTAGAATCTGAAACAGTACGAGGAAATTAAAGAGTTATAATTTATTATAAAGAAGAAAACTTCGATTAATGGAGGTATCGTTTAGATATTTATATAGAGATTTTTATAAAATTATGTTTAATTACAGATTACGCTATCTTCCGTATGAAGTATTTAAAATCTTACTAAAATCTGTAAAGTTGATAATATCAAAGAGAAAAGATAGGTTAAAAGCAAATATAGTATGAGGAATAATAGAACAAAATAGGTAACGTAACTGAGTAAAAAAAATACTTGAAAATTTGTACCTGAATTTATAGCATTGTTTAATTTAATTGAATTTATGTAATTATCATATCATATATTACTAATAAAAGTATTAAATTTCTATTATGGAGCTTACAAAACACTTAATTTCTGTTCATATTTTTCATATAATTTATATTGTTTATATAGATTATTACATTCTAACTAAAGGAATACATGATTAAGAGAGATTACAGGATTACAAGATAAATACATGTTTTACGGACTTCTATAAACTAAGTGAAAATAGTTATCACTAAAAGCAACCCCTATATTCACTATTTACTATAATTGAAATACATGTTTTAATAAACGTTTGTGTATTTTTAATTCATTTCAGAATAACATTCTATTAATTCTATATTAATTATTAATGATAAATACTAATAGAAAATTTAATATTAATTATTAATGAGTTATTCAATAGATAATATATTCTATTTATTATCAATTTAAGATATAAATATTATCAATTCATCAGTTTATAAAGAAAGTAAAAAGATCAATTTTTACTTTAAAATTATCAAAAAAAGATAAATACTTAAAATTAATTTTATAAATTGGAAGATTCAAACGTTATTTAATTAAATGAAATGTAAAGTATAAAATGATGAAAATAAACTAATTTATAATATTTTATTTAAATATTTTAATTAATTATTTTTTAAATTTTTGAAAAATAATAAGGAAATAGGATTAAAATAAAAAAAGTTATCAAGTGTACCAAATTTATGAAAGAGAAATTGGAAACGGAAAGAATCAAATCCTTAAAATAACAAATGTCTAGCTCGCTCACGAAAAACTACAGGTAATAAAAGATAAAAATTAAATAAGTGACGTGCGTAAATAAAAGGCGGAAGTAAAAAATAAAAGGCATCGAAACAACAAAGTAGGATTAGAAAAAAAGAGAAGTATAATGAAGAGAGAGTTGAGACTTCGGTGCATATCAAGGTTGGGATAGAAAAAGATAGAATATAACTAGTAGATAGTAGTAGTGAAAAAAACAAAAAAGAGTAGTTTGCCAGCAGTGGGGGTGCTTTAGAGTTTAACGGTGACTGCAAGCTTTTAGGGTTTTGGAGGGGTAAAATGGATGGGGAAAGACGTAAAGAGTCGAGGTGGGGACGACCGTAGAGTCACTGGTGCATGGGCGTGGCAGACGGAGATTGCGGCATGCCGGATTGGTTGCCCACAAAACCCTTTAGCGGGGTCGACGGTGGCAACGGCAGTGGGACGTAAGAGAAAAAATATTGTCGAGAGAGATGGAACTATTAAAAACAGTGCTGGAGGGGAAATTTTCAAGCTCTCTTTAGGAATGAGTGACAAACGCGACAAAACAGGTATAGTTTTCTTTATCTCCAATACTACTGGTGACAGTAGCTACAGACCGTAGTTTCTGTCAATTTTTTTTCGTATGGAGACTGAAAAACAATATAAAACTTTAAAAGAAGGCAACAACCCTTATCAAATAATTGTTATCTTTTTAGAAAGCAAGGAATTTCATAAAGAAATAAATAGTAATGAACTGTACTTACAGATTTATAAAATTTGTCTATAAAAATTGATTTATTTTTATAATAAAATTAAATATTTTATGTCATGTTATTTTCCTATTTAATTCATAAAAATAATTAAATAAATATTTATTTTATCTTATAAATATTATTTTACTTAAATTCCAGTTATTTTTTACTTCATGTAATTATATTAAAATAAAAATTTATATTTTTTATTTATGTTTATAATTCTTAATAATAAATGTATACTAATTATATCATTGTGTATACAGATAAATAAATTATGTATATTAAATTAAGTTAAAAATATTAAAAAAATTTATCAACTATAATCAGTACTTTTTAAAAAGTATTTTATAACATGTATTTGTTTCAAATTAAATGTAATTTATTATTATATACAAACAAAATGTAATAAAAAATAATTATAAATAATAACTAGATTCAAAACTTGATTTTCTAACTATTTTTTTAAATATTAAATGTATCTTTTAATATTCATTATGATTAATGCATTTGTTTATTAATAATATAATCCTTTTTAATGACCCTTTTTCACAGACATATGCTTTTGAATTATATCATCCTCATCAAATTTTTATTTAACCATATATTTATATTTTAGTAATTTAACTTTGGAAAGAACAAAAAAAATGATAACGAGAGAAAGTCAGAGAAAGAAGGAAAATATTTTCAATTTAATAAACCCTTGAATACCACGCAGTCCCCTTTTAGGTCTTCGTATGCTACCGCTTTGGACAGGGGCGATAATTCCGAAAACAAATGAAGACTAATGAGGGGAGGTCTGATGTTGCTACTGCTCTTGCTGATACTCTCATTGCACACAAAGTGGTAGAACAAGGATAGAAAAAGAAGAGGAAGAGAAAGTGAGAGAGAAAGGGTTTTCAGAGCACCCTTTCAAGGAGTCTGAGAAATGTTGAGCTTAAACGACGGAAGACCTCTTCGTCAAGAAGAGAGAGAGGGGGGGGAGGAAAGAAGAGAAAAGAGAAAGAAGAGAAAAGAGAAGAAAATCCTGGTAACCCCTAGTGACTGAATTTTAGGGATGATGTATTTTCACGGGTCTGCGAGGACGCGTTGATCGCTCCTTTGTGACAAATCGCGAAGCGGCTTATGATTTTGACACTCTTTCCGTACAGCTTATTTGTTATATATTTTTAGTTGACCGTATTCCTGGTACAAAATATATTTTCAGATATATTAATTCTAAGATAATTGAAGCTTTATTTGACAACTTTTCAGCTCTATAAAATAACTCAAAATAAAACAAAAATATGTTTTCCAAATATATATATATATATATTACTTTTATAATTCAAAAATATGGTCAATTGTTATTTTGTAAAATTAAAAGGTTTAAAAACTTTTAATGATATTTAAAAAATAGTTGTAATATAATTCCATATTTTTTAAAATAGTTAACTAGTCTTTGACTTATTGGGAGTATAAGCTAGTTTGAAAATAACGAATTTTTAAAATTTTATGTTTTAAAGATAATCTAAAGCGCTTGAAGTTAAAGAGGTATTAGGAAGCAAAGCCTAGTAAATTTGGGGATAAGTAAAGAGTAGATCTGTTCGTCCGGTTAGCATGAGATACATAATAAATTAATTCGGCCATCTTTCCTCTCATCCTTTTTACCTATTCAGATCTATGCAAAGTAGGCGTTAAAAGGCTCTTCGGTCTACATTAGATGACTTAACCCTTACCATTTTTGAATCGCGCATTCTCTTACTTTCACGAAACTAAATCTGTTTTTCTTTCTATTTAAGTTTATTTTAAATCTACTTTTTTAATTTTGATTCCTTCAACTATTTTAAAATTTTCATTCTTTAGGCAAATTTTATAAAACTAAATAAAAATATATCAAATAACAATTTAAATAAGTTTAGGAATAGTTACATTTTAAAATTTTAAATTAATAATTTTAAACTACAATTAAAATGCATTTTTATAACGATATTTTTACCTACTTTTTATTGTTTGTTATCTTTTTTAAAATGTTTATGTACGTTATCATATAATTAAATTTATTATTAAAATTGTATTTATTAAATTATTTATTAAATTTTAAAAAATTGTTTAAAAAATAAATATTTGTATATATAAATCTTCAAACTACTTTTCCGAAATATATTATATAAATAAAAAGCTGTCATTATACTTTTTTATACTAGAATAGAAAAACGTTGCAACTAATATTTTTTAGGTCAATAATAGAAGTACTGAAGCATGTCTTCGAGCTGTTCTAATTCTATTCCCTTTAATACTAGAGTTCCTTTTTTCTCTTTCCACGTTCTCTTTCAAAGAATGTATAAGCAGAAGGCGTCGAACGCCTTGCTAGTAACAGCAGATGTCGCGCATTTAATTCGGCCGAGTTTCCCACCTATACCTTTCCCTTTTGCTTACCTCCGTTCTCATTATCGGTTTCCAGTCTCAATGTGTAAAATTACTAAAAAGGAAATTTATATATAAAGCACGTGACAAATTCTTTAAATTACAAAATTTCATATACAAGTTATTATCAAAGGAATAGAAAAAGTATTAGTAGAATATAAATAAAGCAATTAATCGCGCATGCTCTAGATTATGAAAAGTTTTATCATTAATTTAGTATGGATTGTTTATACTATATATTTATCTAATTTTCATAAGATTAATTATTAATGTTTATACAATGTAACTAAACTTTTTTTATATACATGTCAAATATTATATAGTTGATAAAAATTAGTAATCCTTAAAAATAATTAAAATATTGTATTTGACGAAACAATAATATTTTTAAAATTTATTGTATTTTACTCCAAAACAATCTATAATAATTTATTTTCAGATTTGTTCAGTTTATACGATATTTATTTTCTATGTAAAAGATTTTTAATGTAAAAGTTCTCAGAAATTATTTATTAAAAAATATTTTGAAAATATCAAATCTAATTCTGATTATTTGAAAATATTTAAATTGCATAAAAGCTATTATATTAATGTAGAAAATATAAATGTTCCAATACAAAGTATAAGAAGTAACATTCCTATTTAAAAAAAAAACTGAATACATTTAATTAATATAATCAACTATCAGATGAATTATTCAAAAATTAGTAAAATAACTAAAAATGTAAAAAAAGTTGTATAATTTTTTAGTAAAACTTGAATATTAATTACTGAATAACTGTTTATTATCGCTTATTACAATTATTACAAATTTTACTTTTCAGATTTACATTTCAGATTTATATTAAAACTTATAATATATTAAGGAATATTTATTAAATTAAAATAGTTTTAATTTCGGGATTGTTAATGAAAAAATATATATTCAAAGAGCAAATAATAAATCCAAAGTAAAATCGTGAATTAAGTATAAAGTGGTTCAAAACAACAGTTTTAAATGGATAAGAAAAAGAGAAAAAGTGAAAAAGATAACAGTAACAGGACTACTAACAATTTTTCTCTAAATGAGGTAAAAGCCACCTTATTGAAACGGGGGTCGCGATTTTTCCAAGACTTTGAAGACAGTTAATTGACATGACGGCACAAAGACGATGAAAAAGTGAGAGAGACAAAAAATGGACAGAGGTAAAAGTATAGTCTACCAAATCAATGCTCATCTTATTCTTGTTAACTAGAATCTCGTACTACTTGCAATTTTGTATCCTCTCAGACTAAAAAAAATAAAAAAGTAGCGACAGTTTGTTGTTAAGAGAATGCGATGAAAAATAAGTAGGTAAAGAAGATTAATACAGTAAGTACAGAAACTGTATAATAATAAAAAATATATAATAATAACAAATAATCCTATAAATAGATGACTATTTGAGATTATAATAAATTACATATATAACATATAAAATAAAAATAATTTTAAAAATACCAAATTTATAAAAGTTAATAAAAGATAAATATATTATAATTTATAACTTTTTATACAATTAAAGAAAAAGATAAGGAAAAATAAATATAAATTGAAAAGAAAATTATAAAATGGAAATGGTGGATTAATGCAATTAAAATATTTACTTTTTCCTGGACAATTATTGTTTATTGAAGTTCTACCATAAATTCTTATGCTCTACGGCACTAATTAATTTTCAAAATGAGAAATCACGCCTCTTCATTATCCAAAGTAGGCACTTTCATATACCAAACATGCTTTTGGAATTTATTTTCCTTTCAACTTCCCCAAAATTTATTATTTACCTTAACCAGCATACGTTTTCCGAACTTATTCTACTGACTTGATCTATTTACTGATTACAATCAAATTAATAAAAAATATTGTCTTTCTTTTAATGTTCATAGAGTATTTCATTAGTTTTCATAAATAATTTATTCTAATAAAATAAAATTTACGTGAAAATAATTACTTATACCTTCCGTAATACTATATAAAATATACTTAGTACGAGATAAATTAAAATTCTATTTAAAAAATCCATAATAGGTAGAAGAATTAGTAAGGAAATTATTTTTATAAAAATATATATTTTTTATAAAAAATAAAAAGATGAATAAATACAATAATATTTTTATATATACATAATTGTTTTAATTAAAAAAATTAGATTTTAAATAATACAATAATTGTTACAATATATTGTAAAAAAATTTATATTTAACACTTTTATTTTTAAATCATATTCTTAAAAGTGATATAACGTCATTTCAATGTTTTCGTTTTTATATTTCTTATATTTTATTGACCAACTTTATTCATATCTTTCATCATAAAATATCGAATTTAATTTAATGTTAGAAAGTTAAGATATAAGTCAGCATTTATTCTTGAATTGTGGTGCTAAATATTAAATTACTTTTATTATACTTTAACAAATTTTAATTTTCAAAGGTCTCAATTTAGAAAAGCTTATTATATATTTTATTTATTATTTTATTTGAATTCATAATTTCAATTCTTTTGACAATATTATTACATGAATAAATATAATATAATATAAATAATAATATTATAATAATAAATATAATATATATAATATATAATAATATTTATTAAATGAGGTTTTTAACATAAAATGTATTGTAAAAAATAAACTCATGTATTGCTCAAATACTATTCGGTATACATTTATTTATTAATGTAATTAAATTATAAGTTTAAATTTTTAATTTTGGATCATTTTAAATACTTGAAATATAAAATTGGTATTAAATGTATGTATTAAAATATAATATAATATAACATAATATAAGATAACAAAATTAATGTAATAAATATAATAAATATAATATAATATAATGTAACATAATATAAAATAACAAAATATAATGTAAAAAATATGATGTAATATAATATAATATAAACCAAAATTAATGAAAATATCAATTAACTTAATCGTTTAATATATATATTTCTGGAATAATACTGTAAAAGTATGAATAATTTATTTAAAATATGCATTCTTATATTGAATTTTCCAGAATCAGTAAGTATATTTGTGATTATTTATAAAAGCTCCATTAAACATTCAGAAACATCAAAAACTTATAATTATTTATTACTTTCGATATATTTAGCAATTGTTGTGAAAATGTTGAAAAACTCCGATTATTGTGTGGATTGTCACTGCAATTACTATATCAGTGCCTGTGTGGATACCACAGTAATTACTATTTTACAAACTCGTTTAATATGTAGATGCCACGGAAATGCGATGTGAGACCTTTGAGAATCTGCTCACTTGATCCATTCGGCTGTATTTATAGCCTTCTAATCTAGTAATATTCAAATGCCTGTTGCTATGTGCTATTATACACGTGACAACAATGCTTGTAAGGCATGTTCTAAAGGAAAATTCAAAACTATAAATATATTACTAGAATAGTTAATATGGAATTTTGAATAAATAATTTTTATATTAAATTATTCACAACCAAATACTCAATAAGATAATTAAATTCCAATTAAATAAATATGAAATAAAAAATCTCGATTACATTAATTTCTATTAATAATCATTGTATAGAAGATAACATATATTATGTTCTTATATCTCCTTTAGTTATTGTGAATTTTCTCAGTTTAGAGCAGTGCGAAAAATTGTATTGGACAATGAAATTGAAAGTGGTCAATAACAAGGATACGTGCTTTCTCATCGTCTACTCATGAAAGATAAAAAGGACGTAATGTTGTAAGAAACATAAGAAAGAAGCAAGGTGGCCTATGCTATTCAAGTAAAAAAAAAGATCGTGGGTTGAGTTTCGAGTTAAACAGGACGAAAAATGAGGGAGCCGTGAAATTCGACTCCGTTGATCCGGCTCGACCTTGGTGAGCTCGAGAGTCTATATACGCCTTAGGCGGAATGAGCGAAATTTAATAACATTCCCCTAGTTACACCTCAATGGACACCTTAACAACCCCTGATACTAGAGTGCCAGTATCTTAGGACATCTGCGTCTTCGTTTTGCCTTGTTCTATCCATCCGTATTTCTCGGTTAACGTTGTTTCCTGTACCTTTTCGCCCTTCTAGAAATTTTTTTTTTTTTTTTCTTCTAGCTTTCACTTCAACTTACTATTTGTGGTATATTTGTTTGCTCAAAAAAATTTTTTTTCTTTTTATAAATTTAATTCATAAAACAGTTTTTCTAAAATGCTAATGACATTTACACAAAACTTCTCGTAAAGCTTTATGATTAAAATAATGAGTGAATAAAATATATTTTAAATAATGAAATTCATAATTTTTTAGTTATTTTAATATCATTAATATTAAAAAATTATTAATAAGTAATAATTATACTTATTATATACTTTCTTAAGAAACTATCAAAAATCTTTATTCTAATTAAGAATTTTTTATTATAGACATTTTCCAAGTCAATTTCAGCAACCGAATTCAAATACTAAAAATGACTGTTCAAAAAATATTTCTAATTGTTTAATCTGTAATGTCATAAGCAGTTTCTGTCGGTGCATAATACATCTTAATCGAAATTGCGTTAATAAAACTAAAATACCAATTATTAAATAACCAACGCCAGCAATGTTAGACTAGACAAGAGCGCAATCTGTAGGTCGTGGCAAAAACTGTTTCTTGGAAAATATTGGATAATATAAGCGTATAGACTACGAGGGTTATTGTTTCGAAATCAACTCGTTATTTATTTCATACGCATTTGTACCCCATTTGCAAATAACAGAAGCTCGATTATAGCATTGCCATGCATCTTATACTTCTTTTTAATATTTCTAAATTATAAAACATGGTTTTTATTTATAATAATATATTCTTTAATATAATAAATACATTCATAAAAATATCTTTTAAAAGATTACAAATTAATAATAAAAAAGCAAATGAAAAATATTTTTTTAAGAAAAGAAATAAAAAGTAAAATAATAAATAAATCATAAATTATACTATTTTAAAATAAATAGCCATTATAGTATAATCTATAAATCATGTAATATATCGAAAGTATCGAATACGAACATAAATATACAAAAGAGAAACAAGTATTGAGGGACAAAATAAATTATATCCATAATGTTTAGTAAATTTGTCTTCGGAATTCCGTATATAAGTTTAAAAATTATTCGTTTTTTGCTAACAAAATATATTAACAAGAATCAATAATATGAAGGATCAATTTGTATTTATTAGCGAAGAAGATATTGAAAGCATCGATTGAATAATGATAGATCAAATGAAAATAACAAATAGAGTACATTAAAGAAACAAATTATCAGCAGAGAGAATAACTAGCTGAATGAAGCACTGTTAAGGCAATTATGATACCGAAACAATGCACTATTAGTGCACCAGTATCATTATTAATATTTATTATCAATATTTATTACTTCAAAAGAGTATTTTATAAGTAGTAAAATTATAAAAAAATAAATATATTTAAATATACTGTTTACATTCGTTTAATTGAAAAATAAATTAATATATATTAAAATAATATTCATTTAAATAAATATGTTTGTTAATTGTATATTTATGATATAATATTTTTATTATTGCTTAATTAATTTAAAGCAAATAAATATGTGCCAGCATATTTTATCAGTATTATCACTTTCTATATTTTTATTATTGATTTAATTAATTAAATTTATCATTATTTTCAGAAATATTAAAAAAAATCTGTTCTAATATATATTTAATTTTTATAAAGATATATATTTTTTCTAAAGAAATATATACAATTTAATTAAATGCAGAATGATACAACAAATAAAAATAATAAAAAGAGAAATATAATAAATAAATCAAAAATAAAAGAAAAACAATTTACATTATAAACTATATTAACTCTAATATAAGATTATACTATTCATAATAATATATACAAGACAATAACCTCATAAGATCAATGTTAAACTATGCTTTCGTTAAATAATTATTTTTATTCAAGTATAAAATACAAATTTTCAATATAAAAAGTCCCGGAAAATGAAAGTTTTTATTTTATTCAATTTAAACGTTCCATCGATGTCGATGTGAATTAAATTAACTATAGCAGCGAATTTAATTCCAAATTCTTCATAAAAACTGAAAAACTTTATTAATATTTCAAACAAAAGGCAAAATTCTCTTACAAAAAGGAAAACTCCATTTTGAGCAATGTTTTCACCGTTGATCAACAGTAACGACAATACTTCTGTTGCTGCTCAGTTTGAGCGTCTCTAAATTCTAATTTAAAAAGATTGTAAGAATGGAAAGAAAGAAGAAAAATAGAAAGAAAAAAAGTAAAAGAACTGTAAGAAATATAAAAAGAAGAAAAATAAGAAAATAGGAAGGTAGAAATGCAGGAAAATTTGAATGAAGAAAAAAAACTATAGAAACATACAAATATGATAAAAATAGATATTACACTTATAATTAATTTAGTGCATAGGAAGATGTCTTCATATTATATATTTTCTATTACTGAAGACATTTTTCGATTTGTAGTAATGGTCTGTATTTTCGTTGTATTTTAACAGTTTAAAACTAATTCAAAGCAATTATTGATAAATATAGAATAAAGAATATTAGACCTAGTAAAAGTTAAACTTGATTTTTAAGTTTAATTTCTCAATTCAAATATTAGAATGGAAATTACGGTATAGAAGTGATATTTTTATTTAGTAAAAAAATAAAGATAAATAAAATCAAAATTAATTTTTTACAATCAAAAAGTTATAAATTTATATTTGGAATTATCAGTTTTTAATTATATGATTATTAGATTATATTATGATTATTAGTATATATTATGAGATATGAATATTGAATAATAGATTAAAAAAAATATTATTAATAATTACCATTGTACGTGCTTTTTTTAAATAATAAAAGACAGGAACTGTTATTATCATAAAATATTAAATTATATATTATTTATATATTATATATGTATTATTTATTATATATGTTATTATAGATATTATTATCTTATATACATCTATATAAAGGATTTTTATTTTAATTATTACAAAAATATTAAGATTAATTTATAAAGATAAAAAATTGATACATATAGTTTAAATTCAATCTAATCTTTCAAAAAAATTCAAATAATAAATAAAAGTAAAAGAATTAAGTTCAAATTTCTTATTAATAAAATAGTGATTCATGATCGTATTATATTAAATATATTAAAATCGCAAATGTCCAGAAGATAACGAAGAAGGTTTCGAAATTATATCTAGATGCATTTGTGAGAGGTAATCGCAATCACTTACCAGACAATTTAAATCCCATAGGATCTTGTAGATGCCCAAAATGGAATGATCGAGGCCCAAAATGAAATGGATGAAACGACTGATGCCCTGAAAACATGTCTAATGTTTATGTAATTTTCATACTGCTTCATTATTGAATAATTAAATTTATTCATTACTTTCTCAATAGTTTTATTAAGACTACAGTTTCAAAAATATTTATATATTACATAAAATATTATGAAATGGTTTGTGTAAGTACGTGATTTTTTAAAAACTGTTGTATTAATTATGTTGTTTTCTAAAAATAAAACATAAATTTAAAAAGAATTATTGTTTTAACTCACGTGTTTTTGATCGTGGCTCTCTGGGCCCATCTACTGTCACTTTTATAGCCTTAGATAAAGTTGCTATTTGAGGTGGCGATGTTTGAAGCATAATCGTTAACGTGAAACTTTTTCCTGCAACAAATATAAAAATGATACAGATAAGCATAATTCTTAACAAATATAAGTTTTTATTGTTTAATACCTTCAATAATTAATTCGATTATTTAATATACAACCTATTTTACAAATATATTATGAAACAATTAATTCATTATAATTATTTAAATACAATTTGTATTAATGTGACTGCCATATAATAAAATAATTTGTAAATTATTACAAATAAAATTTACAAATGTTTTAATATCAAATTTACAAAATTTAATCGTCTTCGCGTTTTAATATTTTTTAGTCGTAAAAAATTTCTTTTAATAAACACCAAAGATTTTTATAAAATTTAAAAAAAATAGAATTTCAAATAGATTATTCTTAATACACAACAAAAATATTAAATCATTGAATTCTCATAAATTTACACTTTATTTTGTATATCCCTGTTAAAATTTTAATCAAAAGGAATCCTAATATAATAAACGAAAAAAATGTTTAATTATTGAGGAGATTTATTTGTATATTTGTTCTTATACTTTAAATCTATAAAAATAAGTTGGCGTCAAATAAGTTAAGTATTATGATATGTATATGGGACTATTTTTAATTATTCAAATCTAATTATACCGATCAGGAGTTATTTATATGCAATTGAAGAATATCTGAATATTATTAATTCCTTTCAATTTTTAATTCATTCATCATAAATAATATTTGAAAAATTATAATAATTATTGAATAGCTATTTTAAAATAATATTTTTATAAAAGTGAATCTAAATTATAACAATTATATATATTTATTTCTTAACATTTTAAATAAATAAGTTAATTTTTTAAAATTTTTATAATTAATTCTCTATGCATTACATTATATTATTATATACATAGAAACTCATAATTGGAATAGTCATAATTATGTGAAAATAATTTTAGGTAAAGGATATAAAAATCAGGTATAAAATTATATAAAATTATATATAAAATTAATTGTAATTTCTTTTATTATAAATCATAGTAAAAGTAGTATTTAATGGCAGAGATAATTATGAAAATACATTTCTTCATATACAAGCATTTTATTTTCTTACTCAAAGAAGACTATACTATATGGGTTAGATGAAAGATAGAAAATAAAAATTAGTAAATATATTATTAGTATCGCACTTTCAATTGTTTAATAAAAATTATGCTAAATGACAAAAATTTGGTTCTGATGTGAGCGTTTAACATTGGATAATTATTATATCGAATTAACTTATTAAAATAATGTTCATAATGACTAATATATTATGTTATTCTGTATTATTTCATATATTAAAATAAATGTTATTAACAATAATATTATTATATGGAATATAATATTAATAAAAGTATGGTAGAAAATATTTTCAATAAAGTTTAAAGAAAATTGCAAATTATTATTCAATCATTACTATCCATAAATACGGTTGTTCGGGCGCGAAACCCGAGTGTGAATTCTCCCAGTGGTGGTGTGAGGGAGAAGCAGATAGTGGAAGGATTGAGATAGCAGGGTTAAGAAATCGTAAATTAATGGGGTCTGGGTGATGCCGATCAAAAGAGATATTTATTGAATTTATAACAATAGTAGATAGCGCACGCAGTTATTTATACAATTAACAATACGACTATTTTTACTATTGTGAAGAGCCGCACCTTCACGAGATGCGTAGCGCGGATTGTCTATGTAATGTGTGATGGCCGCGCTTACGCGGTACGCGAGGTGCGATTGTTTATGATTGTATTGATATGTTTATATTATCCCGCACTTTCGCACTTGATTAGGCATTGTTTTTAACATCCGAAACATAGTGGCGGCGATGGTCGAGTAAATGGTGTGAATTACGCTTATACGAATCGCCGCGTGGTTATATATTGGTTATCAATCTTCGGGCTCCGGAATACATGTG
>JAPYYT010001786.1:0-23257 GCA_030522565.1 Ceratosolen corneri
TATTCTGTTTACAAATAATAATTGTAGGTGTAGCTTTAAATTATCGTTTGGGTATAACGGAATTATTAAATTTATACTACTTTGCTCATTGGTTACTTTATCAGTGTAATAAATTATCTGCTTTGATTGGAATTGTAATGTTTATGTACTCGAATAGTTAATATTTGTACAAATACATTTTTTATATTTGAAAATACGATGTAGGTCTTATCTAATTCGATTTTAGTTTTGTTTTATTTTATTCAATTTTATAAATAAAAATCTGTAATTTTTGTTCGTATACAATTATAAATTGAATTTTTTAAATTATTAGTTAGGTGTATATGCCTTGCTTTCGAGTTAATTGATATTATTTATTTTAAAAATTTATATATGAGTATCAAAATTATTATATTATAAAATTGAAAAATGTAATTTTATAAAACATTACAAAGTATCATTATACGTTAAATATTTTTATAATAATACACTGTTTTAGATTAATTTAATTAAACAATGTCTAATATGTTGTATGGTGGTGATGAAATTGGAGCTCTTGTTTTTGATTTGGGTCATCATTCATTAAGAGTTGGCTATGCCCAAGAAGATACTCCAAAAGCAGAAATTCCAGCAGTTGTAGGAATTGGAGAAGATGCAAATTGTAATTTATCAAAAATAGAAGCTATGGATTTAGATGATAAGAAACCAGATAATAATATTACACAAAGTATTCCAAAGTATTATATTGATACAACAATATTGCATGTACCACGTAAAGGAATGGAAGTAGTAAGTTACATGAAAGATGGTATGATCGAAAATTGGGATCATTTCGAAAAGGTTAATTTTCATTTTATTAAATAATGTATTTATTCTAAGATTTTTATAAAAACTAATTTATGCAATTTATTGTAGGTATTAGATTACACCTATTCAAAAGTTATTCAATCAGATGCAGAGTATCATCCAGTATTATTTTCTGAGTCACCTTGGAATATTAGAAATAAAAGAGAGAAACTCACAGAATTAATGTTTGAAAAATATAATGTTCCCGCTTATTTTCTTGTAAAAAATGCCGTGCTTGCAGCTTTTGCAAATGGAAGAGCTACTGGTATCGTTGTTGATAGTGGAGCTACACATACATCAGCTATACCTGTTCAAGATGGATTTGTTTTAACACAAGCCATTGTGAAATCTCCACTCGGAGGAGATTACATTTCTATGCAATGCCGACAATTTTTACAAGTGAGTTTTATGATACAAATATGATTATTATATATTTGTTGGTAATATATATATACAAATATGTTTTGTAAATATATATTTATGAAATACTTAACTTTTATGCTAAACAGGAAAATGATATTGATCTTTCTCCAGCATATATGATTGGAAGTAAAGAAGTTGTGAAAGATCATGATAAACCTAGATGGGTGAAAAAGAAAAATATTCCAGACGTGACAAAATCATGGCATAATTATATGGTAAAGAAGCTTGTTCAAGACTTTCAAGCTACTTGTCTACAAGTTTCTGAATCCCCATATGATGAAAAAATTGTTTCAACTACCCCTGCAGTTCCTTATGAATTTCCAACTGGTTATAGGCAGGATTTTGGTTGTGAAAGATTTCGTATACCAGAAGCTTTATTTGATCCAAGTATGGTTCAGATGAGAGGCGGTATGGTTGGTAACACGATGCTTGGAGTTGGACATATAGTTACAACAAGCGTTGGTATGTGTGATGTTGATGTTCGACCAGCCCTTTATGGCAGTGTAGTGGTGACTGGTGGTAATTCATTTATTCAGGTAATATAATTTTTTTATATAAGTGATTCAACATATTTTGATATATTTGGATATATTTCAACATATTTTGAAATATTTTATTTGTGATATATTATGCTTATTAAAATAAAATGAAATTTATAATTTAATTAATATGTAATTAAATAATTCCTTCAATTTCATATAATTTTTAAAAAAATAAAAATTTAATATAAGTATTATATCAATAAATATTTATTTAAAGTAATACTAAACTGTCAATTTAAATATTCTCATAAAAATATTTTCAGGGATTTCCTGAACGATTGAACAGAGATTTATCAATGAGGATACCATCCAGTATGAGGTTAAAATTAATTAGTGCTAATGGATGTGCAGAACGTAGATTTGGATCATGGATAGGAGGATCTATCTTAGCTTCAATTGGTACTTTTCAACAAATGTGGATATCAAGTCAAGAATATGAAGAAAGTGGTAAAAGTCAAGTAGAAAGAAAATGTCCATAAATACTTATTATATATGATATTTATTAAATAATAGGCATACCATTTAAAAATTTGTAGATTATGGCTGACTAATTTGTATTTTTAAGTATGTAATTATTTTATTATGTAATGAATTTAATTTCAAAACATTAAAATCAAAGATTTTTTTACAATTTGTTAGTTTACTGTTTCTTCTACTTATATTATCTCTTATCTTATTACTGTTTTTAAGTTTAAAAATAACCGTATATGTAATGATACTGAAATAAATAATCATAAATATGGCCCCCAACCAATGTACATTTGACATAGATTATCCACATTAATAGCATCTAATATTAAGTGGTTGACTTGACCTTCAACACTGAGATAAAGAGTTAAAGCTTCTAGTCTTTTTCCTCGAGTACCCACCATACCCTTTAGTCTTTCTTCTATGCTTTTGATATGTTCTACAGCCTACAAAAATTAAAAGATTGTAAACTAAATAAGTTAATATGTAAAAAATTATGCAATTTTTATTATTTACTTTTTCATTTGTTTTTTCACCAGCATCATTCAAATGATTTCTGTTCCAACTAACTAATGGGTCATAAACAAATGGCTTCAAAACACTAATTAGTGTGCTGGCTTGTGCTCGTAAAACTTTCATTGTTGTTCGACAAGATTGTCGGAATGGCCCTTCATATTTTAATGGTCCCATAGCTTCTACCATATTGTGAGTTAAACGAAACGGCACTTTTTCAGGCCATTCTAAAGTTTCACCCTGATAAATCCAACATTCGTTTATAAATGCTTAAATATTTATGATTGATATTTATGAAAAATAAAAATAAATTTACTTACTCGATTAAATAAACAATTAAAATCAACATGAACACAATCACCACATTTTGTATCAATTAAAATATTTTCTCCATGGCGATCACCTAATCCTAGTATATACCCAACCATTGACATGACAGCTGCAGTGCGAATATAAGCTGTTCGAGCTTCATACCTAAAAAATTTTTTAAAATACTTTATATATTTAAATTTATTTTATTTGTTGAAATTAATATTTACCAGCCATATGGATCTGGAAAAGCATAATGAAACCAATCACCAAGAAGTGGAGGATGGTGTGGTATAAGTTTTTCCAAAAATATTTGTTTCTTTTTATCAAATGGATCTTTGAGTGCTACAAAAAAGTGATATAATTTGGTTTATAATTAATTAAAATCTTATCATTTAATTTAATACTAAATAATTTTTTTTACCACATGTCATCATACGTATTTCTTTTTGAGAAATTAAAATATTTCTTTCTTTATACAATCCCATTAGAATATTTCGATACCCAAGTAAATTTGGCACCCACTCTATTAAACCACATTCTTCATTTAATGGTACTACACTCTGTAATTATATATTATATCAACATATGTTACGCAGTTAAAGGTTTTTGTATAAATCCTATTAAAAATATTAATAATTATTGCTAGTATTTGTTTTTTTTATTTTTTAAATTTATATTTAATTTGACTATATAGCTAAACACATATAAATAAATAAATAAATATATATATATATATATATATATAAACATGTATAAAATAATTAAACTAACATAAGTTCGAATATATAATCTTCTTCTACGAGATTCAGGATCTTTTTGAAGATATTTATTAACAATATCATTAAACTCCATTAAACGAAAATCTCTTCGTAAATCATCCTTAGGCTTACACATAAATAAATAAGATTTTCCATCAGATCCACGCAAAGTAATTCGACGTGGACGCTGAAGTGAAGGCATTATAGCTACGTGATCCTCAATGCCAATTATTTGTACCCAATTACTATAAAAAATTCGTTAAAACTGTATGTTTAATATATATTATTAAATTATATTTATTTTGATAAATGTATCTAAAGATATTTTTGATACTATTTTCTCAGATTTATCTTCGGCAATCATTAGTAATTTTAAACTTAAATAAGAAAATTTTCTTCTATGCATAACATTAAAACTTATTATTTATAATTTTAATATTACATAAAAACAAAATATTACAGAGCAAATGGGTTATGCTGATCCATGGAAGTGCCTTTTAATGGTAAATGAAGTTGTCTCAATTTAGAAGTTGGCATCATTATTGGGCCGAAGTCTGGATCTGCTAATAATTTGGGCAAAGATCTTGATAGCACATTCACTGTTGTATTTTGCACGCCCTATAATCAATTTATTTTCAATTAAAATCTATTTATTTAACAAAGTGTTAATTTACAATTCATAAAAGAAATCTCTTTACTTCAGGTATATGTTTGTTTGAAAGTTCAACAAGTCTTTCCCAAATTTTATGAAAACATTGAATTAACTTTATCATTTCTGGAGTTTTTAATGCATCTCGATTAAGTATTTCTTTGCAACATTTTTGTCGTGCAGAATACGATGACTGAAATAAAATTAATATGATTTTTTAAGTTATCTATAGAATTGATATAAAAACTTAATTAAATTACATTAAAAACAGAAGCCATCATCCATAAACAATGCTGTGGATAAGCCTTTATTAACTTAACAATCAATGTAAAAAGGGTGTTTCGAACTTCATTATTTGGATGACAAATTCTTGATACTAACTGACTAAATGCTGTCAACCATATAAAAAGAGGTACTTTTTCTATATAAACTTCTAAAGAATAAGATACAAATTTAATTGTACAATATTGAATTAATACAATATAAATATAAAATATAAATACAAGTGCATGCATACAGATATTTTTCATAAAGTTTTTGTTTATTTATATTTTAAAAGTAGTTTTAAAAGTAAATTATATAGATATTAATATCAAATTATATTTACCTATAATTTTTGTCATTTGACTTAATGTTTTTATGATTGAATTATTGGAAATAATACTATGTGTTCTAACACGTGATGCATAATTTAACCAAACTGTTAACATTCTTGGTAGTGATTGATGAATATACTTACAACCACAAAGCAAAGATTTTCCATAATAGTTAAGAATATGTGTTTGCATATCCCTAAAATAAAAAAATAATAAATTAATTTTAACATGCTTTTTATAATATAAATCTATACATATATATATATATATTATAAACAGATATTAAGTTGAATTGTATAAAAATTATAATCACCATTGTATATATTTAATAAATATTTTATTAGATAAAATATTTTTATTATTTACACATAGCATAACGAACTTCTAAATATTTATAAAACATGTATATATTTATATTAACTAAAAATAATGATATATAAGCATAAAATAATGAAGTATATACTTTAATCTTATCAACAAAACACAGCTAAAGTGATTTATTAATAATAATAAATAATAAAACTATAGATTAAATATTTTTTACAGTCTAAACAATACTATTATATAAAATAGTTTTTAGGTCAGTATTGTAGTAAAATACAAAAAATAAAAGAATAATGTTATTATTAAGGCAATGTAAACCAGTAAACAACATTTAAAAGATAGAGATACACAATTGTTTACTTGTTTTTGTTTGCGCACGCTTGCACACCGTAAGTCGTGAAAGATCTTGAAAGCTAATTACACAGTAATTAAGAACAGATCTAAATATTCAAATAAATATATCCTTACAGATCTTTCCATTTGAACTAAATACGTTATTCATTAAATATGTGTCATTACTTAAAATTTGATACAACGAATATGATTCACATTAAGATTTTCCAGTATCACAAAAAGTCGAAATAAAGGAATAGAGGAAGAATGGGGAAAAAATACTTAAAATAACGTATATAAAAGAAAAGATAGCCAAAAGAATAGAGTACTTAATAAGATTCTATAATATATATATAATAAATAAGATAAAAAAGATTGAACAGATCTGAAAACATGAAAGTACGGGATAAAAATGCAATTAAAAATTCGATCTTTTTGTTTTCAATCCCTGAATAATTACGATAATCATTATTAATTATAGTATTTAAAATAAAACAACTATATAAAAATAATAAAATTCGCAATATTATTAGTTACACAAGTTTTAATTAAACAGTAATAATTTACTATATAGAATATATAATTTTATATAATTTGTATAATAATTTTATATATAATTTTATATAATTTGTATAATTCTATCATTTACTTTCAAAATACATTTCATCTATCATTTTATATAAATATTAATTTTATAAATATTTATTAAAAGTAACAAATATAATTTCATCGCAATAGTTTAAGCATATATATTTATGTTGAAAATTGGTTTTCAATGTTTTTTCATCTTTAAAAAAATGTTAAAAAATTCAAATACTTTATTAGAAATATTTTACTTATAGAATAGTTGCTTTTAAATTTCAACTTAGGTACAATATTATAAGAAATATATTCCTATTTAAGAATTTTGATTAACTTACATATTTATTATAACTTACCGTCCACTTGTAGACATACGTTCCTCTTCCGACATCTTATCTATTACAGATTCATAATATCGAGCAATGGCAAGACTACTCTTTTCCCAAGCTCTCCATACTTCGTAAGCTTCTTTATAATTTGTCATATTACCATTTGCATCAACATTTAATGTTTCATCATTATACTTTGCCCAAAGTAATTTTGTCTAAATTAATAATTAAATATTTTATAAGCAAATCTTCATAATTTAATGAAATCTATTATATATTATAAATATCTATCGTTTTAAATATAACTATTTAATTTTAAAAATAGATATATCACTTGCATTATATAATACATTAATTTACAAAAATATTTTAATATTTTTAATTTAAAAAATATACTTAATTTTTTTTAATAAAAAATGTTATTCAAAATAATAAAACAAAAAAAATTAATAAAATACTAATTTTATAAAACAAATTTTCTTATAATAACATTTTATTATCAATAATCATGTGAAATATATTGTGGATATATAATTGATTATTTGGAAAAATTAATATATTATTTCTTTAAACTAATATCTTTAATTAATGCATTATGTTTATTATCAAGAAAAAATTAATATTTTCAACAAACCTTAGCATACTGTTTTCTTTCAATTGTAAATGCTCCTGGAGGTTGTCTTTTATATTCTAATGAAGGCTTAAAAAACGTTGTTAAACAGCGCTTTAAAGTTATTAATGCATCTTCATGAGATCCTTTTTGCCAATATAACTGAGCTTGCTCAATGCAAAGATCTTGTGATGAACAAGAATCAGTAGCTGACAAAATATACATATATGCTTGCTGATATAATCCAGCTCTAATAATAAAACAAAAATTTAAAACATTTTTTAAATTTATAATAATTATTGTTTGTAAATAATATCATTATTATAATCAACTTGTCCTTTATTATACATCATTTTAACAAAAAATAAAATATTAAAATTTATTTATTTGCATTTTTATATTTCAAAAAATAACTAAATAAATTTAATTAAATTTATAAATACAAAATCTAATATTAATAAAAATAATTTTGTTTTGAAGATTATAATTTTATCAGTATATAAACATTATTTAAATTGTTAAATATAATGATAATCAATATAATGTTTTAATTTAATTAATATCGACTTACTTTCTAGCTATTTTAGCACTTTTCAACCATAATTTTTCAATTTCATTGGTAATGATAGTTTTATTTGCATTAGAATTTAACTGAAGTTGTACAACTAGATCCAAAATCGCTCTACGCATTCCTATAACAAATTCGGCACCACGTGAAGCATTAATTAATTTGTCACGTTTTTCCCATTCTTCAAATATTACAGGCAAATTTTCTAAATCATTAAGCATTATTGAACATGCTTTTTCAAATTCATTTAAAATATGTAATCTAGAATATGAAAACAAAAATTATTAATATACATTATATACATTATATCATATCAGTAATATATTGAAATACTATATATTTACTGACTTCATAATGTAGGAGTAACTTTGTTCATAAGCACACAGTCTGGAAGAAGCTGTTAATAAAGAAATCAACTTTTTTTTAATTAATAAAACATCAGGTTTTATATGTCTTTTTAAATCTTTAAGTAGATTTAACTTAGTATTTTTTGAATCATTTCCAATTTTTCCAAAATGAGCTAGATGCCAAAAAGGTTCAGCATCACAAATAAGAGTTTCAAGTTCTGGTCTAGAGAATTAATAATAAATCATCTGCTTATAAAATTCAAATTATTCTTTTTAAATATAATTAAAGTAATACCTATCTTTTAATACCCCTTTTATTATATTCATAGCTGTGACTGGCTGATCCAATTCAAAATAACATTGTATTATACCTTGAAGGTATTTAGGCTTGGAAATTGCATTTTGTAATAATCTTTCATAACAAATAGCAGCATCCTATAAAATTTTCAAATTGTATTAATTTTGCAAATTACATCATCATTAATGACTTACAATAATACAACAATAATTAAATGTCTATTTAATAAGTAAATTAATAAAAAGGTTACATAAAACAAGTTTGAATTATACATGAAGTACTCAAAAATAAATACTATAAATATAATTTACACAAATATATTCAAATTAAAATTAATTAAAAGATTTAATGAAAAAAGGATTGGTTAAAAATATTTATTATATTAAAACATATATTGTAATTAAAATATATATTGTATTAAATTGTATATTTATATAAATTAATTCTCTATTTAAAAATTCAGTTATACTTCTATAACTTTATTACGTTGAAAAATTTACAAAATTAATATATGCAAGCAACATAATATAATTTATAAATATATATCAAAACTATAATGATAAATTAAACTATAACAATAAAATTTTTCAAAAGTGTAAATCTATTAATTTTTACTTAAATATACCTGATATTGTCCACTGACATCATGAGCTAAAACTAATTGTTGAAGGGTTGGACATTGATCTTGACTTACTAAAATTCCAGACACACCATCAGGTTCTTCAAGTTGAGTGTAAATTTTCTAAAGAATTTATGTCAAATTAATTAAAAGACTAATATTTATATTTATTTTATAAATATTCTAAATTTGAATATATTTTTTAAAAAATATACAATAATTACGGCTAATAAGCCTCCTTCTGTTTGTTCAGATAACCCTTTTTTACTAGAAGCCATGTGTTGTTCTAAATAAATTAGTGCTCTGTGGTATTCATAAGATTGGTAACATCCTTGAGCAAGAAGCAATTTAGGAAAACCATCACAGAATTCTGAAACATTGAAAATTTATTAATCAAAGAAATGAACACGATTAAACTTAATTTCATTCGTTTTTCAATGCATACTTTCAATCCTTTCAAATTGAGTATCTCGGGATTTCAGTCTTTCTCTCAACCATCTTTTCAAATGGTCCAAAATAGCAAATATTACCTAAAACATAAATATATCTACATACTATTTCTTAAAAAGTTTAATTACTCCATTTTTCTTATAGTATAAAGAAATATTTTTAATTTTTAAAAATTTCAAACAAGCAAAAATGTAATATATAGTTTAATAAAAATATAAATTTATTTTTGATGTCTTAATATTTTTTATACAATTATAACAAACGATTTCTTTAATTATCTAAATTGATCTAAATGTTTTATTTTTAGAAAAACAAAATATAAAATATATAACAATTATTAATTTAAAAATTATATCAGATTTATAAAAATTCATGAATTTCAAAATTCGAATTAGAATGAAAATTTTTTGAAATTTTCACAATATTATAGAATAAAATTAATTATGCATAACATTTGAAATAATCTTTGAATATCTAATGATTTTTAAAAAGATTCATCCAATATTTTTCAGGTTTATAAAATAAAAAATATTAAAAGAAATGAGTTACTTAAACAAATAATATAATTAAATTCAGAATAAAATAAAACTTTATAAAATTTAAATGGAATGACAAGAATACACTTATCTTTCGATACTAAAATAACTTATTAACAGATGAATTTATTAAAATAAATTCAAATATATGAATAACTGATATTTGAAAAAAATAAAAAATTACAGAATTATATGAATAATTCGAAGTAAAAATGTTGAGCTTTTAAAAAACTTGATTTTTAAAAATACTAAGATCTGTTAAAAAAGTGTACTTATAAAATGAATTAAATTTTATAAAAATTGTATTATACTTAATTAATTATATTATTAATCATTACATACAAAATGTTATATATTTATATATGCAAATAGTAAAAAATATTACTTGTAAACAGCGAACTTGCCTATCTTCATCAGATATTCTAGTATTGTTAAATATAGTGTCAGTCTGAGTACGTAATGGTCTATGCCGAGAAAGTTCTCTATCTACATAAGATTTTTTATTTTTTGCAATTACAGACAAGATTTCCGTGTTTAATTTGTTAATATCATTGAAAGTTCCATTCAATACTACGTGAGCTAAAAATTTAAATTTAGTTAAATATTAAACTTTAAAAGTACATTCAATTTTATATTATTTTTCTTATATTATAACTTTACAGAATAACCATTTTTTATTGACAAAATTTGTTAATCTAATTAATTAACTAATAAATTTTAATTAGTTTATTTGATAATATTAGATAAAAAATTTATAGATTTAATTGTATTTAATTTTAAATTAAGCAATGTATAACTGAAAACTCCATTAAATTGAATTAAAAAAAAAAATTAATATTACCTTCATTAATTATATACTAATTTAATGAATATATTTAATAATTTTATTTGCACTTTTTTCAATAGAATTTTTCACAATATATTATTAATAGTCATTGAAATATTTTTTATTATATAAATTATAAAAAGTTACAAATTTTCAAAGTGTAAAATAATTTTATTAAATAAATATTTACGTAATAATGCTTTTATTTAAATTATACGTTAATATCAAATAATATGATTAAAATTTGATTTATTATTTATTATATAGTCTATAATCCTTTCAGGATTATTAATCCTTAATTAATATTAATTAATAATCCTTTCAGGATTATAGAAGCATTATATTTTCTACATAATTATTTACCTTTTATTATAAATAATTTATGAAATATTAAAATGGCTATATAAATAGCATATAGATAAATAATTTTAATTAATATAATATATTTAGTAATATTTTATATCTTTATAAGCAAATTTTTTTATTGTATTTGATTAAATTAAGTATTTGATATAAATAATAAATAAACGTATAGTAAGCTAAATAATATTAAATTACTTTCTTATTAACTTAATAGTCAACTAAATATATTCTTTTGCGTTCTGCAATTTTTAATCAACCCTAATATACAAAATAATATTAAATTCATATGATTTTAATTTACCAACAATATACGGAATACAAAATGTCATCATTTTAATACTTCGTTTAAATACTGGTCGACATGCATTTAAGACATTTTTAACAGTATTATCTTTTATACTTTTCAGCATGCTGATAATCCAATTAAAAGTCCACATTTCAAAAGTAGATCCAGATTCTGATCTATTAAAAATAATTAACAAAATTAATATCATCAAATGAAATTAAAAAATACTATGTAAAATACTATATAAATGTTCATCAAACCCATAAATAGGATTCGAAAATTCAATGTCATTATTTGCAATTGTAATTGTGTAATGAGATGTTAATAATGGAAAAATCATATGTTGAATTTTTGAAGGTAACTCATTCCAAAGCTTGCTGTTTTTACCACTTGGTGAAATTTGAAATGATCTTAATAATTCCTAAAAATCATGAAAAAAATAAATTAAATTATTAATAAATTATTAATAAATTTAAAAGGTTAAACAATATGTATACAAAATTATTTTCATATTATTATTTGCATCAGTATAGTTTTTTGGATGCCCTTGGATTATAAATAACACATTTAATGTTTAAAAAATCCTTTTTTAATCATATATTTTTAGTTATCCATTACTACCAATTTCGACTTTTATAGAAGCTTTAAAAATGTTTTGTTCTATAAAATAAAAATATTTATGGTTTTTAATGATTTTAATTTTATAAATCTTTCGTAAATAAGCTAGTATATATTAATATATGTATTCATATTATTATAAAAAATATGCAGTTTTAATAAATCTTCAGTGTGTATTAAATTAACATTAATTTACTGTTCAAATAACAAAACTATTTATTAAAACAATAATATTTTAATATGCATACTTGTATTGCCAATGAAAAACAATCCATACTTTGTGTATTTTTTTGTGTTTGGTAGTCTTTAACTAATTCGCAAAACAAACTATAAGCAAATTCTTGATTCATATCAGGTATAAATTTAATGTCAGCTATAATATAATCATTAAAAAAAATATTATTCATTTAATGAAAATGTTTAATATTTTAAAAGGGTATAGTAATAAGTTGTATACCTCGAGAAATTATTCTTCTAGGTAAAAGACTTGGTTCTATTGCACCTAGTTCTCCTATACAATCTCCACTTGCAATACAAATAGCTTCATCCTTATCTTGACATCCCGCCATAAGTGTATCTAGTAACTAAAAAATATAAAAAATATTAAAATTAAAAAATTGAAAATCAATCTTTAAAAAGGGTACAAATATAATTAAAGTATGAAAATATATTCATAAAAACTTACTTCAACAATTAAAGGATGAACATTAATATCGGATAATATTAGATCGTTAATTGCATTACGATTTTTTGCAAGGAATTGTTGTAAATATAAAAGAGCTTTCAATCGAACTTCGTCAGTCTGATGAATAATACGCTTTATCCATAAATGTAAATTTGCTTCTAAAGTTTTTGGTCTATAAAGCATTTAATATATATAAAGAATTTATAGAATTAAAAAATTAACAAATAGAATAATTTGAAAATACATACTTAGTCTGTTTAATATGATTAATAATCATAGTGGATATATTTGGTGATACTTTCAAATCATTTATAAAAAATAAATCTGAAATATGTTCTTGTATAAGTTGTTTGTTCTTTATTAAAATATATTCCAACATTGCATTCGTTTCTTTTGGATAAATTTCAAGCAATGGTATCAAAGACATGCATATAGTTGTTAATATAGGTCCTAATTCTCTTAAGCATGTGCTAAAAATATATTGTTTAAAAAAATTAAAATAATTTTAATTATAAATAAAAGCATAATTTTTAACTTATCTAATAATTATTATTTAAATTATAAATATAACATACTTATACCTACTTTCTAAGAAAAGCATTCCAAGCATCACATGCTAATTTTCTAAAACCAGGTCTTGTAAAAATAAGAGCCGTTCTTAATGTAGCTAAAATTTTATATTTATACTGCGTAATGTAGTTAGGGCCCATAAAATATATAACTTGTGTAAGTGATGCTAGAGCAAATTTTTGTGTAAGTTCTTCTGTATTTGAACCAAGATTTGCATCAAAAGTAACAAGAACACCATGTAACATTGAATTTAAGTATTGAGCCTTAAATTGTAATAAGCATTTTATTGTAAGAATATGAGATATTTAATATTTAATTATACTAATTAATTATAAATTATTCAAAGATACAAATTCATAAGTATTATCTTACGATTTCATTTTCTGATTTAAAACTAATGCTTTGTTGATCATCAAACTTTGACAGAAATCGTAAATGTTTAAGTACCTTTTCTTGCTGGGAATGAAAGTGTAACATTAATTCGCTAATTATAAGCTGTAAATAAAAAGTGATTTTTGTTTCAATTGTATAATTGTGTTTCAATTCTTTAATTATCTTCCATATATAAAAATTTTATAGTAAATATATTCCATAAATACTATTTTATATTACCGTAAAAGAATCTGCTGTTAATATAGGTATACTAGTTTTAGTTATATTAGAAACTAGCCTAAAAATTTGTATACCATTTTCAATGGTTTCAAATAGAAAAACATGACAACATATATGCTGAAAATATTTGAAGATTATTTAAATAAATGAAAAGTTAAATTTAAAGGTAAATAAAATATCAATATACTTGAAAATAAGTTTTAAACATTTGTATTTCATTGGTATTGATTAATTCAGCAATATCATGAAATAAAGTGATTGCCTTTTTATTTTTCACTACTTCCGATAATAAGAAACATACAGCATGATGCCCATCTTTACGCAATAATTGTCGTGATCCTTGAAAGCCCATACATTTAGCTACTCTATGTACTGATGTTGACATATTATAGTCATAGTTAATTCTATTATGTACTGCTAATGCCATCATTAACTACAAAATAATAATTTGTCTAAGATACATTTACAAAAAAAGAAACTAAAAGTTTAATTGAAGAAATACTTTTAAAAAATCCTTTTTATAGCGAATGTACAACGTTTTCAAAGAAACTTTCTGATATAATGCAACTTCTCTATATGCATTTGTAGCCAATGCAACTATCAGAGGTGATGATTTTACATGAAGAACTGTCAAAATAAAAATGTTGAGACATCGTCTCTCAGTTAAGTGAGATTGTACACTAAAAACATTTTTTTGCATATTTTTAAACTTATTTTAATAAAATATATTTTATCATTTATAAATAAAATTAATAAATTATTTAATTACCAAGCTGCATTCTTAGCAGTGAACAATAAAGTTTGATGTAGTGATTGATCACTACTACTCAATGATTCATTCAAGACATCGATAAAATTATCCATAATTATTTTAACTAATTCTTCTAAATCAGCTGGTATATCATCTTGAAATAGTTTATTTGGTATTGATGAACTAATTCGATTGCTTAAAATAAATCTAATTGCTTTCCCAAAATTTGTTCGAATTTTAACATCATTATCACGTACGTATGATATCCATTTTAGAGCTAATGAATTACTATTGAAACATTTAACATGATTAGACAACCTAATCATATTTTTAGATATGTTGAGTCGAACTCTATTAGAAGTAGAATTCACAAGTTCAAAAAATAAATTAAAATATATTTCAAACTTTGAAGAAACAACCTCTGGTTTATTTACAAATTCAGATTGAGAACGATCGCAATATTTACATTTTATTATGAATTTTTCAAAGTCAGTTGAGTCTCTACAAAATATATAACGAGTATTAATTAAAATAAATGTAATGAAGGATTATACTTATATTTATATTTATAATCATTATATTTATAATCAATATTATATATGTAAAATATTTAACTTATTACAAATATTCAACATTTAACATTTATTTTAATACTTAAAACATAAAATATATTTTATAAATCATATTTTAAAAATTGAACGAAACATATCTATTTTTTTGTGAATGAAACAAAAGAAAATAATTATAAGCTAAATTATAATTATCAACTTAATTAATTACATCAAAAGTTATATATCTAAATTTTTCTAAATCTAAATTTATATCTAAATATATTAAACTTTTTCATTCAAATTCTTACCTAACAATTATTCCATTTTTAGAAACTATACATGCTATTTGACCAAGGATTTTAGCAAGAGCTTCAAAAAGAAGAGGTTTTTGAGTATTATAGGCAGGTATCAGAATTTGTTTCATAATATCCTCAAATTTTATTTTTTCATCCAGTAACAGCATAGGGCAATTTCTTAAATTTAAAATAAAAATTAATTTTAATCTTTTAATAAACTTATATGTTATAATATCTTGTATATGGGTTGAATGTTTTATAATAAAATTATCTTACAAAATACTAGCAACTCCTAATTCAATTTCACAATTGGATATACACATATTTAAAACATCTAAACGTTGACGTCCTTTACCATATTTGCTAATAGAATTCAGACATTTGACTTTCGTTGCAGAATCTAATGATTTAGCATTTGCTAGATGAATTTTTGTAATTTTAAGCGATACTTCATTAGTATCAAGCCATGGTAATAATAAAATATTTTGAATTTGAATTTTATTAACTTCTCTAAGAGAAATTAATTGAACAAAATTCTCAAAAATTAATTTGTTCTGATGATAATTACTAGTAACTAAAGTTTTTAAAAATTGTGACTGAATGTTAGCAATGTCAGTATCAATTAAAATTAATAATACATTGTTTTTTGTAAGTTGATAATCCAATATGTTAATTAATCGAAGGAAATTAAGAGTTCCTGTATACTTCTCCAATTGCAAATTTTTGAAAAAGTAATCTTTTAAACTAACCCATAATTTACTAATTTTGTTAATATCAGTCAATGCAATATTTAATCCATTAATTTCAATTTCATGAATAATAATGTATACAAGAATTTTAGTCAATTGCTAAAACAAAAAATTTATTAATAGTTCATTTTAAAGTTTATTGCACTTGAGCATACCTGATGATCTTCAAAATAGAATAAAAATTTTTTAGTTTGAAATTTCTTATAAAATTCTGGAAATTTACATAAATGGTTTTCAATTTTTTTACATATTTCATTTTCTAGTATGTCAGAATCTATAGAAAATATAAATATAAATTTAAAAACTTTGAATTTCATGAAGATCGTATAGTTTCTTATTATTAATGAAGATCATATAGATCGTATACTAACTGAAAGTATGATTTACTAATGCAGATAAAATTTCAAAATAAACATATATACAGGCTGGATTATCACTCAATAATATTAGTTGTTTCAAAGTTTTTGAATATTTCTGACTAAAATTAACTGAAATAAATCCTCTACTATACCAATTTGCTAATGACTTTACAATTTCTGTTGTAAATAAAAATATGTGCTGCATATCCTGAAGATATTCTTAGAGTTACATATAAATATAGTTTTATTATTTAATTTACAAATAAATTTTTAATACATAGTGAAATCATTAATAGTTTCCACTACTTATTCTAAAATAATAATTAAATATTACAATAATTATTTATATCAATCATTACTTACATTATCATTTAATAAACAATAATCAAACATTTCAATGCAAATCTTTAATGCAATAAATTTAATGCTAGGCTCTGAGTAGACTAAAATTTCTATGAGTTGAGATTTAAGTCTATTTGTAGACCATACAGAAACATCAGATTCTGCAATGATCTAAAATATTTGTTTTAAGATTTATAAAAGTAAGAATATTAATATAAATTAAATTACCTTCAAAATAGAAGTTTGGAACAAAGAAATATGCTCATATTTTACTACTACTGAATATGGTATAAGTTTTAGATAATTTATTACATTTTGATCAGCCTGAAATTTATTTAATGTTATTTTTTTATTATCATTACTTAGATGACTAAAACAAATTAATTCTAAAAATAAGAAAAATAATTAATATAAGTAAATCTTAATTTATATATAAAAACATTTTATTTTCTACCCTCTAGAATATTTAAGTATTCAGATGTAATATTTTCATGCATTTCTAAATTAAGTCGAGATAAAATTCGCACCATACACACTTGTATATCAACAATCTTTTTTAGAGATTCACTACTAATAGGCATATTTATTAAATAAAACATTGACCCAAATAACCATGTTGTAAAAGCTGCAAAATATAACCATAACTAAATAAATATATATCAATTATCTAATATTAAATATGGTTATATTTAACCTGTATATTTTTTTTGTACATCTTTGGATACAGGACCAGCTGTCATTTGAGGGACTAAAATATTTAAATTATTAAATCTAGAAAGTAATGATTCTAAAAGTTGATGCAAGCTTTCTTCAGTACAGGTAGTAATAGTTTTTTCATTATTTAATGTAGAAAAAAGTGCTATAATAGTATTATTCATAAATGTCCATATTTGTTGTTCATGTATTAAACTGAAATAATGACAATTTATATTGTTAAAACAATTATTTTTTATTTATAAAATAAATACCTATTCTCACTATATGAATCATAATTTATTTTTTGAGAAGATGTGCTTAATTCCATTCTGAATTATTCAGATTATACAAAAATTAAATTAATAAATTTCATTAGAAATTTAATAATTAATGTTTTTAAATTTATAGGTTAAATCATGCAATAATATTCCCTAAAGATAAGGAATTATTTTAATTTTTTCATATAAAACAAACTCTACAGATTCACATTTACATTATTTATTAAATTCTATATTATATTAATATAACTATATAGATATAACTAGTGAAACAATATGCAATAAAATATAATATATTCAAAATAGTCTTTATAACGCCTTCCTTCAACACATTCTATAATACTTTACACGCAAGTATGCACTAACCAATGTAGAATTAATCAAAAGCTTGTATCAGTCATCGGTAAATTATTTTAAAATAAACGATCTAAACATATTCCATGTACTTTATATATTTTTATTATATTTTTTTATATGTATTTTAATGCGTATCTCTATATAAATACTTCATATGATAGGAATTTTTTTAATTTTATTCTATTCAAAAAAAATTTTTTTATGAATCATACTTCAGTTATGTTTTGCAAAAAAAAATAAATAAAAGAGTTTCCTAGACACTTCCAAATTTTAAAATCTCTATAAATGTTAAAAATATTAGTGAAATTTGTTAAGAAATTATTCTTTAAAAAACTGTAAATTATAATAAACATTTTTATGCAATATATTTCATAATGCATTTACAGGTACGTATTTTTCATTTAATAAACAATATTTTGGAAAATATATAATTTATTTTAAAATACTATTATTCGTATGTTAAATATTTAACAATATATGGCATTTTGTTATTAAACAGTATTAAGACTATGTAGCTTATTTTGCGTAAAATTAAAAATCTGGCTTATAAAAATAAAAAGATTACTTATATTATATATTTTTTATAATTATTAAACAAGATAAAAATTAAGAGTTTAAGTATTTCCATATACGAGTCATTTTATTGTTCACTGATATTGTAATGTTGTAATATTTTAATTGATAAACAGAATATGAATATTGCTAAGGTTTAGCAAATGACTTAGCATTCTTCAAAATATACTATGATACTTCAACTTTTTTTTTACTAAAATTATTTTCGTATCTCATATGTTATAATATATTTTAAGATAATAATTTACAAAAGTTTTATTTTTATTAATTATATGCGTTTTTTTTTTGTTTATTTCTGTAATTTAAACATTTATACCCATATGTAGTTGAAATCATCTGAAATGTACTTTATTATAACAAAAATCTTAGTAATATGTTATACGTAAATATATCATTTAAAACATTTTTGAAAACAATATACTGATTTTATTTATAAAACAAATAACATTATAAGCAAATATTTGTTGGGAAAAAAATTACAAATGTTTTGACCTGTATTTTAGTTTTATTACTAGCGAAAGTATCTGAGCTCCGTTCTTTCATTTTAAAATGTGGTAGAGAAAAAGAAATATTTTCATTGAATAGTCATAAAATATTATAGCTTAGTTCAATATTCGATTAAATGGAATTTCTTGTATTTGAAGTACTCTTTTAACCACGTTACAAAAGTATTAAAAAAATTATTATCAAAATTTAATTTAATATATATTAATAAATCATGAAAAATATTTAGGATTGAATTTGTATATAGCATAAATTAGTATACAGGAACGAAAAAATAATGAAAATCGATCCATCAACTATTATATATATACGCCCGCACTAAAATTATAAATATTTCTCACAAATTATTATATGTTTATTTTCATAAACAAAGTTTAATTTAAGATACCCTTTACAATAAATAAATAGATTTACCAAGGACAAAATCCATGCTATCAAATGTAATTTCCAAATTATTCCTTATTTTTTACAATACAGCATATATGTTATTTCCACCATGTAAATTTACATTTTTATAAATCGATTTTTATTTATTTTTATATTAATACGTTAGTATTTAATTAATTAAATAATCAACATTAAACACCTTAAAGTATGTAAATATCTAAGTTTATACGTAAATCTATAAATAAACATAAGAACATTGTTAGATTTCAAAATAAAATTACATTTAATTTTATTTACGAAATATTACATTTAATGATTATATTTAGAGTTTGACAAGGATGACCCACAGAAAACTATATCTTTATATAAAAGAATGTGTCTATACTTTCAGTATCCCTGCTATAATTTATTTATTTTTATTTTTTTTTTAATATTTATACAATGGTAAATACTTATATAAAATTAAGTATTTTAGTAATAAAAAGCATTGGTTTAGTAATTTTTATAAATATGAATTATGTGTAAGGTTTAAATGTTTTTTAAATTACTCTATTAATAAAAACTAATTAATTAAGTATTTTTTATTTCACTAGGTACTATTTGCTTAGGAGTATCATAAGTTATTAGAAAAAAATGTTGAATAGATATTTCTATTAAAGCTTTCAAAATTAAAGCCTTATACTTTCTAAAAGATTCGTAAGAGCTATCTATATTACATTCAATGACTAATACATATAAATATGTATATGATATACATTTTTATTCACAAGAACGCTATTCTGGTTGGGCATGCTCCAATTAATAATAGCACAAATTATTTGTTTTTACTTGTTTTTTGAATAATTTACTCGTTCATTCTAAATTAACTATTAGATAATTTTATAGTAATATAAATTCGTTTACTTTTCAACGCTTAGAAATTTATTAGTTATATCGTTAAAATATTAATCACTGATATTAATATATTTCCAATTACGAAAATATATTTGATATAAATAATATATTCATTAATCTCATAATATTTAGACTCACTATTATTATCATCTAAATTCATTGTGAAATACATATACTTGTCCTATTAATATTTTATCGATAATCATTAAAAATAAATCTTTTGCAAAATAGTCTATAAAATAAAAGTAACAAAATGAATCATATCGCAATCCAAACATTTTTAAACTTGAAATTAAATGGAAGCTAAACAAAAAAGTATTCAAGTAAATTAAGAATAATAAACATAAAATAATTACAGAGGTAGAAATTACGTAGTTGATATTTTAATTCAATAGTTTTAATTTAATTTAATAGTTGATAATTTGAATTCAAATAAGCACTTTGTATAAGTATATTTCTAGTATCTATAGCTAAATATAAGATATTTTTATATAATTTTGTATTCATGTATACAAAGAAAAACACACTTATAAAAGTATACATTTTATATAATATTTTTCATTCGAAGAATCATTCAATAATAAGAAAAATATGTAAATTCTAAAAATAGTTGTGAAAATAGGTCTAAAAACAGCTGTTGCAACAAAAAAAGGAATGATTATTATTATTGTTCATAACCAACTTTAACATACAATAATTTTGGCTTATACTTTATCATAAAAATTGCATTGAAATTTATAATACTAAATAAAATATAAAGTAAGACATAAAATAAAAGTTTTTAAATCTAAATTAGTATAAAAGTATTATATGAGTATATAAATATTTATTGGTTTATAGCTGGTAAAATATATAAAATATTTAAGGCATAAGCTTGAAGTTAATTGAATATATATAAAACATAAATAGAAATAATTGTAATCGTATTACAAAATTTACAATAAATTCATAATAATGATTTTGATAACAATGGTAAAGTTTGTGATTATTCGAGAGACACGGTTGATTACGGTTATATATCACTTATATAGTCATATATTAATTAATATAGTTAAATTCAAGGAATGCAAATATGTATATCACTAATTATTAAAATTGAGAAAATTTGGCAACTGAACCAAATTATAAATGATTATAGTAGAAATGGCAATCGAAAAACATTAGTTTTAAACTTTCTAAAAATTACATATTTATTTTTTTCATTCTGACTCTGCTTATTTATTGTTTTCATATTGAGTTTTATAATATTGACATGTTTAATAAAATTATAAAATTATAAAAGATAAAATATGTTTATATTCAATTAATTTAAAAATAAAAGGATATTATAATGTAAAAAGCAACTGTTTGCTATATCAAGTATAAAAGAGTATAAATGATAATCATTTTATTAAAACCATATTTATTGATAAAATTTTATAGCGAAATATAGAATAAGAATATTTTTAAATAATTGGAAACTTTTAAGGCTAATTTAAATAAAAATTTAAATAAATGAAAATTATATTTATAATTAATACATATAAATTTTTTACAATAGATATTCCAATAAATATTTATAAATTTAAGTAAGTTATCGTATCCTATAACATAATTAATTTAATACAAATAATTTATAATAGTATTTTATAATTAAATTACTTATTCTTGTTTATTAAATAGAGAATAGTTAAAAAATTTATGCTTTGGTAAGCTTTAAATTTCCTAATTCTATTTGAATAATTTTGTTATCAATATTGCAGATAATAAATAAAATATTGTTTTATCACATGTCTTTATAGTTCTTAAATGAATTTATAATAATCCGTAATATTTGAAAATGATTATTATAATACAGAGATTGTGACTTCTTGAATTCATTATTATATGTCTTCAAGTTGATAATACATTCTAGTTTCATCGACTATTACATACGACAAAATAAACCCTTGCGAAAATATTTCTGTATTACTCTGAACCAATTTGTTACATAATTTACCAATTTATAAAAACTTATTCATTTGCAAGTAAAAACAAATTCAAATACATTCTAAAAATTTCAATCATAAGGAATTATTATATTTATTTTATTCATTACAATAAAATTATAATATTATAATATCTTAGTAATTTTATGAATTTATTACTCTATTAAATAAAATTTTACTTACTAATTTTTACGTATTTAATAATACTCATTAAAAATTCAGAAATCTACCTGAAACATCATGTCGTACAGAAATATATTTTAATATTCAAGTAAATATTTCTCATATATAATAATATAACTTTATATTGTTATTTATTTCTTATTTTAAAAATTACAATTTTAATATAATCAATTTCTTTGTTCATTTTCTTAATTATTTATTAATTAAAAATTATGTGTGCTTATAAAAAAGAATCCCGATTCGTCACGATATAATACCATTTTTATCTTGTATGTTATTTTAGCTACAATATCTGTTTATTATATTATGTATATTATTTGTGATTATT
>JAPYYT010001787.1:0-23245 GCA_030522565.1 Ceratosolen corneri
AACTAAAACATATATATATATATATATATATATATATATATATATATATATATATATATATATAGGATTATTTATATAAAATCTTTAAATTAAAGTTATATTGTACCTATATAGTTCTAATATATATAAATATGACTGGTTCAATGAGTTTGTTGTCTTGTCAGAAAATGTAAAATTCTTTAACACTATGTTATTCCATATGAATCTTCAATCACTGGTCAATGAGTAACTTTATGTAAGTTGTGAGATTACAGGTGAACAATCATATAGAACTTTCAATTTAAAAAAAGAGAAAATCAAAATAATTTAGATATCTTATTATGTTTTAATGTTACCAAATAAAATTACAAGCAAAGATTTTCAATTTATGAATTTTCGATCATTATATCTTTTAAAAGTTTTCAATTTTATTTGTTTAAAAATTAAGTTGCAAAAAATGAATAAAGAGTCAACTGAATTTATACTGTATGTAAGATTTGAAATATTAAAAGATTATATACTATCAATCAAAAACTAAATATCGATAGGGTCTTTAATATTTGGATAAATTGCATACATGTATAAATTATTATATATTAATACATAGAACAAAAAGCTAAGGTATGAGATTCATTTAATAAACACAATAACTATAATGATTTCTGATTAATATTTATAGATTCTGATAATAACTAACTATAATTATTCATAATTTTTCTATTTGAAGTTTATTTATTGATTTTACATAAAAACTTTATCCATTTTTTAATGCCATCGGTCACAATATCCACGATATTATAGATGTTTCAATCCAATTAATAATTCTCTTTATAAACAAATTTATTATTATTTAGTATATTGTTAATATATATTTTTGTATATTGATGGTGTATTGTCTCATTTTCTCCTAAATATTACAATAACTAGTAATATTTTTTAGTAACATTTTTATATGGAAAATATTATAATAGATTATATTTACTTTTATACTAAGAATATAATAAATTTATTATGATATTATGACAGTAAATATATAATACTGTATCATTTTCTTTTATTATATACTCTGTCTCAACAAATTAAAAACGAATTTTAAAGAGGAGATAAAGAGTTGGACTTCGTACTTTCGTATTAGTCAAAGTAAAACATAATAATATAATTATTGAATTTTTATATTTGACAAATTATTTATAATAATAATAATTTACAGTATATAATTTATTTATATATATATTTTGTTATTATTTTATATATTTTATAAATCTTATTATTATTATATATAATAATTTACAGTATTGTTTCAACATACTCTTTTATTGTTACATGCATACTCTTTCGCTAGCTTTTCTTTTCTTTCCTAAGAACTGATTGCTATTTAATATGTTTAGTTCTGTTTAAATTAATGTAACATTGTAATTAATGTAACACGTCAACAGCGTGTCGAATTAAAAGAAAAAAATTTATTTTAATGTCATATCCCTAAATATTCAAACATTAAAAATAAAATGTTGACATTTCATGCTTATACCAATTTTTTAAAATATGAAAAAAATTCGGTTAATTAAAAGATAAAACATACCGTATATACTAATTCTAGAAATTTTTAAAAATATACGCCATTATATAAAATTATAAATTAAAAAAAATTAATTATATAAAATATACCAACAGTGAATATTTGTATTAAGAACGGTAATTAAATCATTCTAAACAATCCTTAATTCAATAATTTAAAAAAAAACTAATCGTTTCGAAATGAAATTTGAATACTTTTAATTGTATCAATAAATTTTATATTTTAATAGTCGACATGAAATAAATTTCATTCTTTTACTTTTTTATTATAAATTATAGATGTATATAAAGCGTTTTTTGTTATCTTTTTTATGTATAATTTATTCAGATTTTTATAAAATGTTTAATTATCTTTTGTTGCATTTAATATAAAAATTATAACCTTCTTGTAGTGTATAATTAAAAAATGAAAATATTATAAAAAGCAAGTAATTATGATTAATCAAATCTAATGTAGAATCCTATAACGTAATTAGTATAAATAAAAAGATTAAATAATTAAGAATTGTATGATAATATAATTATTATGAAAGTTTTTTGTTCTTTACAAATACTAATCGTATAAATTTTATTAGGTTTAGTGATCATCGTTCGAGTAAAGGGATAAGTGAAGAGATAATTGATATTTTATAGTCTTATCACAGTAAAACTAATTTTTTTTTAATTTCGTATTATTAATTTTCATCTAAATTCTTTAATGAAGCGAAAAGTAAAACATTTTTATTGGATTTTTATTGTTTATGTATCTATTGAAGAATCAGATTCATCGGATCAATCATTAATTAACGTATTGTAGAAAATTTAAATATAATTTTCTGCATAAATATCAAAATAACAAACACTAAAAATCTAAATCAAGGTAATTAAGGATTGTATATAAATTCTCTTCCATCTCCCCACTCCGATTATTAGAATGCACAGTGTATTCACTCAATTTAATTCAGTTAAGCACAGTCATCTTTAGTCAAATACTATTAGCAGAAGTCGAATTGGTAAGTTATTGAATATGATAAGTTTCTAATTTATATGGGAAAGTTACTCTACTAAATAAGCATTAATCAAGCTAAATATGAAGATTGCATATGAGAACAAATTTCCTGGTATTTTGTGCAACCTAACCTATTTTCAAGATCTATATAATAGTACGATTAAAGGTTCTCTCTGCATATAAGCGTTGCGAAACAAAATACAAATGAAAGGCATACATGTAAGCCAGCATTTGTTAGTTTTATAATTGCAGAATATAACTTTAATTTATAGTTCAAAGTATTGCTTTTAAATTTAAATCTATTAACTAATTAACTTATATTTCTCATGCAGAGTTAAAATAGCTTGCGCATGCTAGATCTATGTGACGTTGATTGTTAGCCAATGTTATTAGCTGTACTACTTGCAATTCCCGTAGATTACTTATGTATCTACAAATCAATGACCCTTTTATACTAAATTTAAATTCCATATTCAATTAAATAATTATTATATTAGTATTTCGCAGTATAAATGATTGAAAGAGACAATTTAATTAATAACGAAATTCGAAATTAATAAAGAAAAAATATAAATCGGTATTGAATACTAAAAATTTGTAAAAATGTAAATAAACAAAATTTTCAATGACATTAACAATATTGTTAATATTAGAATATTAAAAATCAAATAAGGGTCAATAAATTTAATTTATAATGGATTATATTATAAGGCGCATTAAATATTAAGCAATCTTAAAAATAAATTCTTTTAATTGCAGACATTGTACTAACAGAATATAACAGCAGTACGATGTCAGCTTCACAGTATTATCACGTACAGGTCAGTACAGTATAAAATATAGGTTGAAACTATATTTACAAATATCAAACAAAAATTAAAATAATAAGGTTTATAACTTTCCGTAAAGTATCCGATTTATTACAATAAATACAATATTTGATATATTAATATTATTATGTGTTATAAAATTTTTAATTATAGCTTAAAAATATATACTGTAATTAAGTAATAAACAGATAATCAGCGTGTCAAATTCTTAAAAAATTTAATTCATATATGTTTAATTGTGAATTTTTATTTTTATCAATAATTATTATGCTTTCACCCATTCAAATTTGTAATAGTTTAATAAAAAATTTTAAATACAGTTTAAGCAGATGTTTAAACATTTAAAAATTAATGTGTATAAGCTTATATTATATATAAAATATTTTTAAAATAAATTTACACTTATTCTTTGATAATTTTAGTTTAATCTAAAATAAAAAATTTATAAATACTGAAAAATATAAATTTAATCACACATCAATAATTATTTTGATTATTGAAAATAAAACTTCAGAAAATTGATTTTTTTATAGTTTTCTTAAATTATATATTATTAATTAGAAAATTCATTTGAAAAATGTATTTGAGAAAAATAGTTTGAATTTAAAAATACAGAAATTTAAACATTACTTTAAAAACGTTAAAAACTTTAAATGAAATATAAATATTCTCTTGAATATTAATTTTAATATAATTTTAAAATTTAAATAATTCTATATATATATATTATAAATAGATTTTTTAATTTTTATCTATTTTTCATTTTCTTATATAAGTTAATAGCGACTTTCTAATTTTAATAATCACATATACACGCGCATATAAAAATCTTGCAAATTTTATCATTATTTTAATTATTATTATATAATATATTATACTTATAAAAATTATCTATAATGAAATTTACTATCAACAGGTGCCATTCCTATCTATTTTAGAAAAATTTTTCACCAACTATACTAGTTTCGATTACGATTATATATATAAATTTTATTTATTTTAAAAATCGTAGAGACAAATTTGGAAATTAGAAGAATTCGAATACCTTATTTTATGAAATTTTAACTATATATTATTATCGTTTAAATTTAAACAAGTGAATACTTACGTATTGTAATCCTAAATATATTTTTGCTGTTCCGAATTTCTTTAATGGCAAAGACTAATGATAGCTCCGAAATTATTACGGTTTCATTAAAAATATTTATAATCAATAAAATTCGTATAATTTGTAAGACTATAAATTAATAATGTATTATTAGTAATAAGTACGTATATTTATTGTATTTATTGTACTTTTTCATGATCATTCACTGTAGAATTATAAAATACATTATTCTATAATACAGATTTAAAATACTGCAATCTAAATAGTGACATATTAAATATGTTTTTGTTACAAATTATGATAAATGAATTGAATATACTAGTGAAGTTACTAGTGAATTGAATATACTGGCACTACTAATGAATTGAATATAACTAAAAATCTTTCATATTGTTCGGGAATTAACCCATTTGTGAACTCTCCTCAAGATGGTGTGATGGTTCGGTATATAATGGAAGGGAAGCTGAAGCAGGGTAGTAAGAAATAAAGTCGTTGAAGTCTTATGTAATACTGTAAACTGTCTTTATTGAAAATATATGGAAAAATATAATGCTGTCTTTATCTGAAAATTGTATGTTCCGCACTATCGTCATATTCACACGTAAATTGAATATCACAGAGCTTGGAATAATTCTGTTAATTATATTTTCTACCTGCTATACTTTATACTAATATAGTATTAGTATTAGATAAACCTACAGTATGTTATCTGCTTTGTAAATGTGTCAGCTTGTGGCCTATTTGTTCTTGTATTTTTGCTACTTGCTTAATGAGTGTTGAATCAGGTACCCATGGTTATAAATTAAATTATATTTTATTCATTTATCATCATAAATTATAATCATCATTATATATTATATAAATTATTATATATATCAATCATAAATTAAACGCCGAGTTAGTTGGACTTCAATTGTCTTCAAATCTCGCGTGCTTGCCAATCTCTAGCAATGTCGTAGCCTTTTTATCAGCGCCTCGTCGAACTTTTTGTGTAGTAAACCGATCACTGATACTTGAGAAACTCTTTTTAGTCACTACTTGTATTGCTAATCTGGAGACTTCAGATATTACTGAGATTTTTAGAGGGTTATACCGCGGAACTCGAGTGCAGTCTAATTTTTGGATTTTTACGAGAGTGAAAAGTTTCGGTAATTGGATAACAATTGATCATTATGCTATGATTGGCGCCCTTGACAGGAAGAATCAACACCCATTAGAGGAGAGAGGCTAAGATTCCTTGGGCTGTTGCACAATAGATGAAAGATGGCTTGTTGTTTACAGTTTAAATATTCTTAGAAGGTTTTGTCCAATGATTTGAGTAGGCTCGTATTGCGAGAGACGTGATAGTCGTATTGACCATCGTGAAACTTTCAAAATGCGGTCCAAGTAAACATAGTCGTTATAATGTCATTATCTAGGACAAGAGTAGTCGATGAATATTCTAGCCGTAGTCGTATGCCTTGGGGAAACACCTGGCAATTATAAACATGTAAGATATCCGAAATAATTTTCATACAATGAGATAGTACGGAGAAAACATTGAAATTTTAACGGAATGTCAAATACATTTATTTTCTACTTTTTTACCATGTTTTTCTATTCTAATTTTTTACTTTTAATTTTTTAATGCAAATTGTCTGCTTCTAATTGATTTCTCGTAATTTATACATTTTCCATTGATTTATTCATTTTATTGTTTTATTGTTTTGTTAAATAAATAAATTTAAATAATTAAAGTTTTATATAAATTATCAAAATCAATTAAAGGTACCAATATCTCTTTTTTAAAATATATATATATATATATACAAATATATATTTAATATATATTATTTTATATAGTGCACGCCCACTGTTTATCCTGCTGATCCGTTTGATCCTGAAGCTGATGCTCAAATGCTACGAAATGCAATGAAAGGATTCGGTACTGATGAGCGCACCATCATAGATATTCTCGCCCATCGAGGTGTTGTTCAACGTCTGGAAATTGCTGATAAATTCAAAACTATGTTTGGCAAAGATCTTATCTCAGATCTTAAATCGGAATTGGGTGGAAATTTTGAGACTACAATTCTTGCCATGATGACGCCTTTGCCTGAATTTTATGCAAACGAACTACATAATGCCATTAGCGGTGCAGGCACTGACGAAGAAACCATTATAGAGATTCTTGTTTCTCTCAGCAATTATGGCATTAAAACCATCTCAGATGTTTATAAAAATAGTTGGTTTTTATCCCTATAAGTATCTATTTTCATATAATACGTAAACAGTTATTAAATGTTAAATTTAATTTAATTATACTGAAAATTATTTTCATTAATGTATATAATATTTGAATATTTTTAAAACGATGTTAGATTCGAACTAAAAAAATCTATAAGATTCTATTTGATTTAGTCTTTAATAATTTACTAAGTATTTGGTATTTATCTTTATTCAAATATAAATATAATTTAATGTATATTAATGTTAATAAAAGATTATTATTAAAAACAATTGAATGCAAAAAAATTGAATATAAAGAAATAATTAAAATTGATATGGGTGAAAAGAATATCATATGAATATGTGACGATTCATAACTAATTTAAAACATAAAGGCTGTAGTTTGATCCAATTAACATTTATTTTTATGGCAGAGTTTGGTAATGATCTCGAAAGTGATATCAAAGGTGATACTTCTGGACATTTTGAAAGATTGCTTGTATCTCTTTGCTGCGTAAGTATTACAAAGTTTAAAAAATCTTTTAAATTACTATAATAAAAATATTAAATATTAATGAATCATTTTATTTAGGCAATTAGTTTAAATATTTCATTAGATTTATTTTTCAATCATCGATTGCCTAACTTTCTAATTTCTTTTACTGGTTTATTTGCCGAAAGTCTACTATAATTAATAATCATATTAATTACTGATTTATTAAAATTAACAGTAATTTAAGTTTTATAATATTGCATCTTAATTTTATTACAACGAAATATCAGGAATAAAATTAATAAATTCTATTAAACATTATTATAAAATACATAAATTATAAAAGATGATAAAAAAAAATTACTGAAAATTAAAAATATTTACATCTTAATTTATACATTATAATAATTGATTAATAATAAATGATTAATAAAAATATATTGTTATTTAAAATTATTTTATAAAACATTTAAACAAAATTTTTATATTTTATATTTCTTATATGTAACTGAGAATATTTACGATTATGTTCATTTTAGTTACTGTATTATATTTTCTTTTAATTAAATCAATTAAAAATTATAGAATATTTAAATATTTTTATTACTGTTTAATATAATACAAATTTTTTATAGTAATAAAATATAATTTTTTATAGTAATAAAATATATTAATAAATTTATATTTTAATTTTTGCAATGTTCAACGTATGACAAAAAAAATTGTTTTATTTTTGAAGTTGAATTAAAAAATTATATCATATTTATAACTTATTTGACTAATCAATTAGTGATTAATTAAAATCAAAGAATTTTATATTATTTGTATGACCAATCATTAAGTTATAATAATTATGTAGTAAAAAATACTAAGAAAATACACAATTGTTGAAATGAAATTTACAATGTATTAAAGAATGACCGTCTTTACTATTTTGATATAAATTATTTAATTTTTATTTTCTTATAATTACTTACAGTATATATAATTACAGTATAATAAAAAATAAATGGAATCAATTACAGGCCAATAGAAATGAAGATCCAGATATTGATGAAGCAACGGCTACTGCTGATGCCGAAAAACTTCTGGAAGCCGGCGAAGGACAGTGGGGGACTGATGAAAGTACCTTCAATGCAATTCTCATTACAAAGAGCTTCCCTCAACTTCGTAAGATTTTTAATACATACGAAATGATGACTGGTAATAGCATTGAAGATGTTATTAAAAGTGAATTTAGTAGTAATCTTGAAACTGGATATCTTGCTGTCGGTAAGTAGATTATATAATCAATATAAAAAAATTTTAATTTTCAATTCATTTAATAATATAAATAATTATATACAACATATTTAAATTTTAAATAATTAAAAAATTTATTTAAAAATATTTTCTAGCTTCGTTTTTTTAAATTAAAATGAACTTTAATTAAAAAATTTCATATTACAATTAGTAATTCAGTACATTTTGTATATTATATTAATATTAAGATTAGAGATTTTATTCCGTTTGGTTATATATTAGAATTTATAGAATGCATTTAGGAAATAGAACTTATGTAAATTGATTTCGTCAATTGAAATAAAAATAATAAACATTTTCAAAATATATAAGTAAACTGTATAAAACAATGTTTAAATTATAATCATATAACAATAATGTACGAAAATGCTATAATAAATATGTATATGACAGTACAGGTAATTTTTTTTAGATATTTTACAGTTGAATTAAAGTAAAGATTAATAGATCGTATTTCGAAAAGGAATAAATAGGTTGTAATATATACCATTTTTTTAAACAGAATAAAAAGTAATTTATAAAAAGATTTTAAAATATTTTTTAATTTCAAATGAAAATTTTATATTTACATATACTATACGTAATTATACTATAATTATATAAATATTGTTCATATTCAAATAGTTTTATTATAATAAAACCAATGCCTAATATGTAATAATTTTACAGTAAGATGTGCTCGAGATAAAACTAAATACTTTGCCAAAAAATTAAAACATGCCATGAAAGGCATGGGAACAACTGACAGCACTCTTATACGAATAATTGTAGCACGCTCAGAAATTGATTTAGGTGACATAAAGGAAGCCTATGAACAAAAATATGGTACTATGCTTGCTGCCGATATTGATGTAAGTTTAACAAATATTTTCTACAAATTACCGATAAAGTAAAATAAGTTCATCATTCTTATTAATTATTTTGATATTTAACTATTTATGTTTCTTTTTATGTTTTGAGGTCATAGAAACATAATTTGAATGATAATATTGGAAATAAAATTTACATTAATATATACCTTGATAAAACGATTTAAATAAACGTTCTAATTACTTGTTTAAATGAAATAATGATAATGAGTAATAATACTGCTAGAGAATAAACTTTTTGAATTTTTTACAAATTTTAAAAAGAAATATATTTATAAATTAGAAATATAAATCGTAATGTGATAACTTTTATTGATTATTAAATACAACTTAGTGGTAAATTTATTGATAACCAATAAAACTCTAAAACCATTAACCGACTCTTCGCTTAAACAAATTTATGTATCTTTTATGTGAGCTAGTCTATTTTATTGTTAATTCTTTACAAGGTTTATATAAATACAAAATTAGAATTATTGAATTTCAATACGATTACAAAGATTAATGCGACTTTTATATTTAATTTGTAATAAGTATTTCTAAAAATATAATTACCTCGTGTAATTCATATTTTATAAAAATCTACACATACGAAATTGAATAAAATTAATAGTTTATTTAAAATAATTGAATATATATGATTAAAATTTATTATTAATATTTATTATTAATATTTATTATTCAATATTTATTAATAAATGTGTGAAATTTGATTTTAATAAATTGGAATCTACATTTAAAAAATAATATAATATATAAATATAAAATAGTGGTAAATTTATCATTAGATCTAATTTTTTGAAAGATATATGAATTCAATTCACAAAAGCATATAGTAAAGAAAGTTTAATTTGTTTACTAAATTGAAATAGTATATTGAATTTGTTTATGGAATTAAAATTCAATAATGAATTTGTTTATTGAATTGAAATTGAATATTAAATTTATAGTATGCTTTTTTTATCTTCTTTTACTTGTGGTATAATTTTTAAATGAATATTATAAACATTTAAATAAGTATAAGATTAATATACAGAGCTGTATTACTTTTTTTCATCAGAATTGTTAATAAGAATATGAAAATTTTTATTTTTATTTTTTAGAAGTTAATAATAATATTTGAAATTCTTTTAAATGATCAAAATTTGATTTTTAAGTTTCAAATATGTAACGAAATTCGTCTTTAAAATTATTGATTTTTAGACGGTATTGATTATTATTTATATTTATTCAGTTTTGTTATGCTTATAAGCGCACCATTCTTTTCAACTGCAATCAATTTCAGGATGACTGTTCAGGAGACTACAGGAAACTATTACTTACTCTGATTGGCTGAAATGATTATAATACAATTGATAAAAGAAAACAAATATCAACGTTGTCATGTCTTTTTATCATTGTTAAATGCAATATACAATTTATTTACATTATATTTGCTTTGTAAATAATTATGTGCTTCAGTAACATAATTATGGATTCAATATTAACCAATATTTTATGATTTATATAGTGAAATTTATATTCTGAACAGCATTCTGCATTAATTATCTTATTTATAAATAAAAATCATTTTATCTTCATTATCTTTATTTATTAAAAATAACCAATACAATTCACTTAATCGAACTTACAATATGTAAAATACCACGTCACACATTCATATATAAAACAAAAATTATTGCAGTAGTATAATGTAAATGTAATACCGTTATAAAATTTAAAAAACAGGCATAGTTTAACTGAGGTACTAATATAGGTTAATCATTTAAATAAAATAATAATGATTATTTTTATATATTCGCTCTATCATTAACTTAATTTAATAAAAATATTTTAATGGATAATACGTATTTTTGATAGATAAAAAAATTATTTTTATGTTTCAATTATTTGAAAGTGCTCATTGGAAATATTTCATTAACATTTATAAGTGATTCAAGTAATATTTTGAAAGATATTTATGTATAAGCAATATTTTAATACCTGTCTATATTTAAGTTTTGATTTAATTAAGGATTCACGTTTATGTAAATGATTTCTAAATATTTTAAAAAAAATAGATAGTACTAATACATTTTCAGATACCAAATGTATTACGGTAAAGTAAAAATGACTAAACTCGAAAAAAAAGTTTATTAGTAAATACTACTATCAAAAAAATTGAAACTTATAATTGTATTGTAAAATAATTGAAAAATGGATTTAATACATGCATAAAAATAATTTACACGAATTTCATCATAATTACAATTATCAAATAATGTTTTTGAAACTGTAAAAGAATTTATATAATTTATTAATTAAAATAATTCTTAAAATAATTCTTTTTATTATATGCTTCTTTACTGTGCATAATCCTTTATATATTATTTTTTTTACTACTACTTTACTTTAATTAATTTAATACAGTATAGCAAATAATTAGCTATTAAATTTGAAATATATACTTATAATTTATTCATGGGTATTGTAACGAGAACCAGCAATCAATACTAATTATTATTATATTTATTATAAGTATATCTATTCTGCATTGAACTTATAATTAAAAACTATTATAAAATATTCATAAATGATTATTGTATTATAATGTTCATATATATTATAATGTTTGTTTAAAAATGTTCTTTAATGGATAACATTATTTAACAAATAATTTAAAAATAAAAAATAAATTTTAATAAACACGGTGGATCAAATACATATCCCAAAATTACCTATTAAATTTTCTTATTAAAAGAAAATATAAGGTACCTTACATAAAGTAAAACATTTGTTTACCATTAATACTAATAAATATTCTTTTATAAATGTTTTACAGAATGATTGCTCCGATGATTTCAAAAGGCTCCTTATTGCACTATTGAATTAACATTAGATGTCTTTTTCAAGATCATTATATAATGGACTATATTAATATATAATTATTATATATTTTTCATATTAATAAATACATTATTACTTCAAAACAGTGTATTTATGTATTTTTCTTTAATGATTTTTACCCGTTTCTTTAAAGAATAATATAATTGCATGACATAGTTTTTAATTGAAACGCGATGAAATAATATGAATGTTTTCAGAAACGGGATGGAATAATATGAACTTATTTTAATCGAAATTTAATAAAAATAAGATAATATTTTTCAATATATTCAAATAATTTTTAACATTAATTGATCTAAGCTCTATTAAATCTTTTATTAATAGCTAAGACGGGACGCTGAATAACAGCGATTCTATTTTTTTTAATGATTTGTAGCATTATTTGGTAAAAGTGTAATAAATTATTAAAAAAGTTAAATATTAATGTTATAATAAAAACATTAACTGAAATTTATAATTTTATAAATGTTTTTTTTCATCTAAACGAAGGCTTTCTAAATAGATTAAACAAACATTTCTTTAACTTAATAATTCCAAATATTTTTAAATAAAAAATTAATTTATATTGAGTAAATTACAAAATAATATTTGAGATTAAATTATATTGTTTAAATTTATAAACAATATAGACTTGGATATTTAACAATGTTCTAAAATTCAGATAAAAAGTAAATAAAAATATCTAAGTTAGTTATTGTATTTTAATTTTTCGACCAAGAAAAATATTAAAAAAATCATTTTTAAGCTGGTAATTGTTGATTAAATTATTATTATAATAGAAGCATATGGTTTACTACATATTATGCTATTTATAAGAGTTTAGAAATTAAATAAACTTCCAAAACAAATACTGATAGGACAAACTATATAAAATTGAATATTAAATATTAATCGCTTTTGTGATATTAAATTTAAAACACTTTACGGTACTAATGTTAATACCATACGGTTTGCATTTTATTTTTAATGTATTTTAACGTTTTTTATTTTATTATATCAGTATTGAATACCAGTTTATCATATCGAAAGAAATCATTTAATTTTAATTAAACTGATTAAACTAATTTTGAACATCGTATACTTATAATTTCAAAACATTCTTTGTAGTCTTTAATAAGATAGATAAGGACTAAAGTTAATGAAATTTTGATTGAAATATGAATTTAAATAACTTTTTTAGAGATTAATTAATATTGAGAGAATAAAAATAAATTTAATAAAAATAATTAAAAAAATTTAATTAAAATTGCAACAGTAGCTATAAAACTATTAATAATATTTAAGGACTGTATTATTATAAGTTTAGGCATTTCGATTTAGATATTTTATATTTGATCTTTCAGTAACTACCTTTTCTAATAATAAGTTCTAATAATAATTTCTAATAATAGTAACGGTTTAAATTGAATCTATTTTTCATAATAATCAAATATTTATATTATTCTTTTGAATCATATTATCTAATACCCAAATTATTTACTTTTACAAAAGTATGATCTGCATTTTTATGACAGAAAAAATGTCTGTACATGCCAACAAAGAATACTTTATTTCTTCATTCACTTTCATTAGAGTTGCTCTATTATTGTAGGTTTATTTTATCTTACAATCCCTATGTTGAACTAATTTGTTATCCGTGATAAATAATATTAAAATAATCTTAAAAAATATTCGTATACAATAACATCAGAAATAATTTCTAAGTAATAAATAAAACTGCATTTGTTTTCTGAGTAATACATTATATACTTATCACTTATAAAATAAAATTGAATAAAATAATTTACAAATACTAATTAATTTCATTAACTAATTTAATATAATATTTGAGAATTTTATTTCATTTATAAAATAATTACAATAATCTTCGCAGAATAAAACTCAATGTCTAAATTATGTAAAATATATTTACTGCTATCGTACTAATAATTTTACTACAATAATCATTTTTGTTCTATAAAAGTATTTTTCATTATATTTTATCAGCATATAAATAGATAATTTAATCGATTTTGGTTAAAAATTAGTTATTCATTTATCTTATTCGAACTTCAACATGATGTTTTAGATAAATATTCTATTTTTTAATATATCACCAAAAATATAAAGATTAACCTTTCATTTCAAAATTAAAGATAAAGTTCAAAATGTATTATTTTCTCTGCCTACATTATGTTTAGTTTCCATTAATTTCATAAATATATGCATCACATGAATATCTGTATATTTATATTGTACAGGCGTTATTTTTAATCGTATATAATATATTCCATTAAGAATAGCTTAAACATGATGTAGTTGAAATCATTTTTTATTTCGGAAATATTTAAGATAAATAAATTTCATTAAAAATTCAAGATTAAAATATTTCACATAATTTAGACATTGAGTTTTATTATACAATTCTATTTCAGTCCCAAAAAAGTTTTCCAATTTAATAATTAAAATGTAAATAAATACACGCGTGTCTGCCAGGTTCAGGTGTGTGCATTTATATAAACCTATGGAACGAGAATCCGTATGTTATCTTATCATAATAATAATATACTTATCATAATAATAATAATAATAATATAATAGTAATGCAATAATAGTTTTACTATCATTAAATGCATTTTCTACATATGACCGTTTAATATGAAGTTTTCTGTTAGAATCCATTTTATAAGATGTAATATTACTTATATGTAAATACACAGTCTGCCATATCTTTAATACACAGTTTTATATATTTTTGGAGGCATTATTTTTGCTAAATTTAAGATTAGCGTATTATATTATTTACAAGTCACTTTCTGTTCTTAGATTAATTAATATGTATTAATATAAAACATTTATAAATATGCGTGAACTATATGTTGTAAATTAAAATACGTTATTGATTCGTTCTACAAACATTTTCTGATCCATGCATAAGTAAAGTTATCGAAAAAAATATTCATAAAAATTGAAATAAATGTTTAAAATTTATTCAATATTTTTCTTTATGTTAATAGCTTGCGCGTGTGCGTGTAGATATGCACAAATGTACATGCATAGGTACATGTGTATATAATTGAATTTTACCACCCAAAAAGTTTTATAACAACACATGATTCTTCTCACTGCTATGTTTAAAAGTAGTCCTTCATATTTCCAATTGAAAGATTTTTAACAATATTCAAAAATAACAAAAACAGAAAAAATGTATAATGCTGCAGTTTGTTTCATTTCGCAATAATAATTTGAATATTTTGTACAGTTTATCTATTGGGAACATGATTTTTCCTTTCGTCCCTTTGTCTTCATGTAAGCTCCACTTTTTATTTTCCTTTCATAATCTCACGCTTTTTATCTTGTCTTTCTTTTCTACGTTTTTCCGCTTCATTTGTCTCATACACAATTCTACTTAATTCTTTTTCTACTTATTACGTTGTTTATTTGCGCATAGTTCTTTACTTTTTTTATTGTTTATTCTACTTTTCATACACAGCAACACTTTTAATTGGTATTCTTATTGAGGAATAGCCTAGACTCAATTAAACTCCTTTCCGAGTTTTATCTATTAACTTGAGGCCACTTTTACGCGAAGCAACTATAGCTCGTATCTCTCATTGGTTGAACCTTGTTATATATATTTTCACAACATTCACAAATTATATATACATAAATATTAATAAAACTTATTTGTAAAAATGATTAAAGGCATAATACTATAGTATTTAATGTTTTATATATTTCTTTATATACATAATCTTAGTAGATACAGAATGTGCCAGTAATGAAAGAAAAATAAAACAGATAATTTTATTAAGCGCAGTCATTTATGTATCATAACTATTATTGATTTGCATTTCATTATTTTAAATCCATAAAACTAAATAATAAATTTTGTTAAGGAACATCTACTTACATTTTATAAATGACTGGAAACGGAAAATGTATTTTGACATTATGGAGCATACATAAGTATTATCAAACTAAAGCAGTAAAAGTGTCTTGAAGGCGAGTAAGAATCGACGGTGGTTAATTAGGGACACTCGGAAGATCCTTGAAAATCCAATATACGAACAAAGAATCTGTGACAACGTAACGACCAGTGTTATTAATCACACCACTAGTGTGGCTTAATTCACAATAAATTAGAACATGTGACAATTTCTACGCAGTTTCTTCATTTTGGTTATTTGTAGAATTTATAAGTTGCTTAAATTTTTAGATATTATATTTATTATTACTATTGCCGATATATACTATATCGTAGTGAAAATTCTAGAAAAAATAATTATTCGTTAATTTATGTTTAATGAATAAATAATATTTTTTCAGAATTTAAATTCTTTACAAATATTATGTAACATTTTTTTTTTTAATAATTATTTGAAAAAAATTAGGTTGTTATTAAATTAAAATAGAAAAAAACACTATTAATTTTAAGAAACTTCTTTTTATTTAAAATTTCTTTTATAAAGATAAACAATTATTGTTTTGTAATAAGAGAACCCGATTAATTAGAAAAAAAAAAGAAATATGAATTCTTATTCGGAAATATGGCATATGATTCTCCATGAATATAATACATTTAATGAAATTGAATCATAAATTATTTCAAACCTGTGGCAAAAATTTTTTGTTTAATTTGTTATTGAGGTGCCATTAGGTTTTTATGGTAAATAACACAAGTTTATTAATATATATTAAATAATTAAATTCATTTTAAATAATGTAAAATTAATGTGAAATTAATTGTGAATAAATGAAAGTAGTTATAATTTTTTTTAGATTGACTATATCGATAGTTTTTTATTCTGGAAATCGAAGTAATGAGCGCTTCTTAATAGATAAAGTAATATTATTATTTTTAAATGTCCGTGGACGATATTTTAATTTCTCTAGGTTTCATTTACTTCTTATTAAAATGAACGTTAAAATGAAATAAATATAAATTTTTAATATTACAAAATTTACTTATTCGCTTGACATTTTAGAAAAAAAAACAAAAAAGAATACGATGATAGATAAATGAAATACAAATGTTGAAGATTTTATCGAAATAATGAATGAATAATTGATTCTTCTAGTCATGCACTTTATATATATTTTAGAAAATTTATTAAAAATCTTGCACAAAAGAAAGAGTCGCGAAAAGTGAGCATAAAATACTCATGACTAATATAACTTATATAATAATATAATGTAATTTATAAAATAAATATAATGACAAACAAAGTTAAAAATATAAATTGGCTTGGATAACATTGAAACGTAGAATATAATTTATGTAAAAACATTGTTAAAATCCATAAATTTATACGTCAAAGTATATTTAAGTATAGTTTAAAATTCTTATACGTAATGTAATATATAAATATATTTAATAGTGAGTACTGAATTTAAACTTAAATTATATTTAAAGTAACTATTTTTATACAATTCGAGGAGCAGCATAGACGATAAAATTGAATCAGAACTACTTTCGATCTTAAATTCGAAACACCTCTTATTATTATAATTCTTCTTTATCTCTCTTCATCTCTTCACTTTGCTACTTATTTATTTATTTGTTAATTTGTCGATCTATTTATCTATCTACCTATCTGGCTAATTATGTATCTACCTCTTATTTCATTATGCCTTCTCCAATTCCAATAAGTTTGAATTTCAATTGTATTATATATTCAATTTTAAATATATTAAAGGTAAACGTTTCCTTTAAATTATTATATTTATATATAAACTTATTAAAACTTATCAGCGGCTATTGAATATTAACTCAAATACTATATTAAATAACACAAATATTCATTTCAGTATCATCAATATGTTAACTTTAAAAATTTCTCTTCAAGTATAATATATAATATTAATAATAAATATATGTGATTTAATTTGTCCTTGACTTTAAATATAGAAATTTGTAATAATTTATATTTTAAGCTATTTCAAACTATAGTATTGTTTTGTTGTTTAGATTTAGGCTTTTAATTTATATTGCATTTGTTATTTTATAAATATTAATAAAAACGCCAATCTACATTTGGTATTTTTAATCCTTACAACGAATTTTTTAATTTAATTTGTTTAATATTATTTGAAAATTCACTTGAATTTTTACTGGTCATTTTTTTTTTATTAACGTTGTTTTTGTTTGTTCATATTTTATTGTTTTTATTATAATTTGTATTAATAAACTTTAATAAATTATTTATGTTAATAATTGTAATTTAATATTATTTTAATCATTTTGTAAATAACATTTTTATATACAGCGTAGCTCAAAAGAATGAAAAGAATCATAAAATTTATAACCAAATATTATACGATACACCAATGACTTTTCAAAAACTATTTCACTAACCATATATAATGCAATATTTAATTTTAAAAAAGTTGTTAATAGGTCGTTCAATTACTAATCTATTTTTTTTTTAAAGTATTTTCCTATTTTATATACAAAAAAGAGATTCTATGTATACATAAATTAAGAAATGTACAAAAGCAAAAGAAATAAGAAATAAGATTGAATATAGGAATATTATTATATATATATATTTAAATAAGTTATGTATAAAGATAAATAATAAATTTCAAAAAATTAATGTACTTAAAATCTTTAAATAATTATATTAATCAAAATAAACATTAATATATATATTAAAACATTCTTTCTATTTTTATTAAAAATTAATTTCTTTGAATAATTATTTGTTATTAAAGTTTGTTGATATAACTTGAAAAGGATTATTACGAATTTACAAGTATAATTTTAATAGATCATCATTGACTGCAAAATTGCTTTTATAATAAATAAAAATTTAAATAAATTAAAAAACAGTTGAAAATACAAATAAAAAATATTTATTTAAATATTAAAATATTTAATGAATTTTTTGTTATCGACAGAGTTAATTTAATAATTGCGATCTAAGATATTGCATATCGGATTTCAATAGCTTGATATTTGATTTTTTAATTAATTAAATGTTTATATTTTCCTTTTAGAAAATATATTGTATCTATAATATTGTAATAAAATAGTAGTGAATTTCTAAATTAAAAAAATAATTGACAGTGATAATGATTTTGAACAGACATCTCGGTAATTTAAATTATTTTTTATTTTGCAAACATGAATTTCTATAAAGTTATTAGTACAATGAAGTGTACTAAAATAAATCATTTTTATACTAATACTAGTCCTTTTTAAAATATAAAATATTATTTTAAAAGAGTTATGATAGTAATAACAATAATTTCAATAATAAAAAATAAAATAATATTAAAAGAGAATTATAAAATGGAACTTTTTTAATACTATGATAATAAAGAAACATTTAAAAAACTTTATTTACAATTTTTTAATTTATATTATTAATTTATGCTGTTAATCTTTAGCTCTCGAAATCCGAAATTCAGGCAATAATAGAAAGTCACTTGTTGATTTATGATGAGACAATCAAATTTTTATTATGTTGATATTTTTTATTACTATTGATAAACATAATTTCTTATGTTAATTGTATTAATTAATGTAACATAAAAAGTTTTAATTTAGTGTCAATTACTATTAAAAATTACAAATATTGTATTTACAAGTCATGTACGTTATATCAATAATTTTTGTTATTTAATCATTTTTAATAATTAATAATTATATGAATTAATTATTTTAAAACATAAATCTTATGTATAATATATTTAATATTTATATAAATTAATGTAAGTGATAAAATTGAAATAATGCCAAATACGTAATATGATATTTTTAAATTTATTATAAAATTTTAGATATTTGATAAGTGATATTATTAAATATTTTAGATATTCAATAACGATATTATTAAATATTTTAGTTATTTAATAGGCGATATTTTTAAATATTATTTATTTTTAATGCAAAAATTTTTTTAATTTTAAATTGTCTATACAATGAATTTATAAAAAGATTTCTTTCTGTTTTTAAATGGTTTATTAAATAAATGATTTGTTGGTAATTCTTTAATATACCAAATTTATTCAGTAAATCATAATATTTTTATACAGATTTTTTATTTTGTTTCTATCTTCTTCATTACTCTTCCTTACAAGCTTCTTTATAAATAAAACCAATCTAATTGTAAGGATGTTTTATTATTATTAATTATATTAAATTTGAGCAGAATATTTTAAATTTAACAATAGAGAAATAATTTGTATAAGATTCAGTTTTGGCTAAATCTGAAAGATCAGGGAAAGAATACTATATTATATATAATTCTTATAAATATTAATATTCAATTCAAATAGGACTTTTTTAAAATTTCATATAAAACTATATTTTTTAATTGGCAATTAATTATATTTTCATTTCATAACAATTATACATGTTTTTCAAAAATAATATACATATTACATTTTAAATAATTTTTAAAATATTGATAATTCGTGAAATAAAAAGTTCTTTTTATTGAAAATTGAATCTACATTGCCATTATTTGATTTACAATCAGTATGCAAGAAATGTAAATTAGTAAATTATTTTTATAAATATGTTATTTTATTAAAAAATTATTATTAATGTGTCCCCGCATTAGATAATATTCAAAATTATTTGCTTTATATTTTCTATTAAATTATTAATTAGAAAAATTATGTACAATAATTATGTCCAATAGAAAAATAAAAAAATAATTATTGTATACATAATAAAGATTAAATCTTACTTATATAATTTTTTACTGAATTTTTATATTTAATATAAATATTCTGATTTCGAGTGTTATAAGTGTACATTCATTTCACAAAATTAAACTTATTTTATTTAGCTTTAAATATACAATTTTATATTTACTCCCAAATAATTACAAAAACAAATGAAACATAACCATCGAGGTTCCGTGGTGTAGCGGTTATCACGTCTGCTTTACACGCAGAAGGTCGCCAGTTCGATCCTGGCCGGAATCATTTTTTTATTCTTTTTAATCTAAAAAATAAATTATTAAAATTATTACAATGAACAATATTTCATAATTATAGATTCTGCTTAATAGTACTTATTGTATAAGATACAATTTTTTTGCAATAAAATTAAAAATAAAGAAAATTTTGAAGATGAATTTTTGCCGTTTTATAGATAGATACCCCTGTCGTAATCAGTTTTAATATAAAAAGAATAGCATTTATTAAATAATTATATTCTTTATTTATAAATTTACATTCTACGCAATAATATAACAATTTAATAAAATTTATAAAATTTGTATAACAAAATAAAAAATCTATTCCTAATCTACATAGTTTTCAATAAATATGATTTGCGCTATAATTGAAAATACTGGTTTTTTTTTTTGAAATTTGTAGACCAAAAACGATAGAATTTCAAAAGTCGTGTTCATTTGAAATAGCATTTATAAAAATCCGAAAAATTTGAATAAAAATTTCAATGATGAATAATAATAAAGCTTGTTTAAAATATGAACAAAGTAATATCAAGGAGCAAATTAGCAAATAATTAATAATAAAATAGTTTAACTTAAAAGTGCATAATGAACGATTTTTAATTCAACTTGTTTTAATTTAAAATTTTTTAAATATCTATGTATTAAGAATACTTAAAATTAATTTAAATATAAACTATTAATTCATGATAATTGTGACTTAAAGTAAAGTATATTTTTTAAAAATTTTCTTTTTTAAGTTTTGCAAATATCTTTCTTAAGAATTAAGTAAGAAGATATCCAACTATTACATAAATAATTGTTTTATAGAAATAATTCATGCGTTAATATTAAGTGATAACATTTTTTTAAATAAATTTTTTTTAATACATTGATACATACATTAAACCGTATAAGTAAAAATTTTAATAATTAGCATATCTGATTAAAAATACAGTGTGTACACTGTAGTATTTTCGTTTATATATATAATTTCCTTTAACTTTAATTGAAATGTATCGACAATTAATATTTTATTTTACAGATTTGTCATTTATTGAAGTCACTATGTGGATAAAATGAAACATTATATATTGAAAATATTATTTTATAAATAATCAATACATAAAAATTTTTAAAAATACTTGAAAATTATTTGAAATGTTTACAGTACGAATGAAAACTTTTATAATTTTTATATTTTTATAAATTCTTATGATTTCGATTATGACAGTTAAAATTAACGTATTTTTAATAAATTTATAAAGAAATTGAATAAATTTTCCTCCGAATTGTTATATATATATATGATTTATTAAAAACACTAGTAGTTTTGGTAAAACTTTTAATTCAACTATGCGATTCATCAAAGATATGCTGAGTAGAAAAAATTTTGAATACATTGTTATAGTTATCAGCATAGATACTTGTAATGATAGATTAGTAAATCTCTTGAAGATAAAAAATAAGTTATTGCGTATATAGAATATATATACAAGCGCTGTATATACATGAAACACAGAGCTGTTATTCTTAATAGTGTTGACAAATCATAGTACCTTGTTATCGACTCCCATGGGTATCGTGGCTCTGGGGAGGCTGTAAGTGCAACAGCCTTTGTTCGAGCCTCCTCCATGCCCAAGTCCTCGTTATTGGTTAGGTTGGTTGGCCATGCATCTTTATCGCATATCCAGGCGGGGCCTATCCACCAGAGTGCATGGTCTTGTAGCTCGGAGCTGGGTATGCCTCTTGAGGCACAATCTGCTGGGTTTGAAAGGCCTGGAACAAACCTCCATTCCGTCTCTGGATTTAGCTCTTGGATTTTTCTCACTCGGTTTCTTACAAAATCTCTCCATCTTGATGCATGTGAGGTGTGACCCAAAATAGTGCTACACTGGGATCTGTCCACATATAAGTTTTCGTAAAGTTCAATTTAAGTGTAGTTTTAACATATTTCATAAGTTTTGATAAAATTAATGCTGCAGTCAGTTCTAGTCTTGGTATCGTCATTTCCTCTATGGGTGCTACCTTTGTCTTGGAGAACACAAATGAACTTGTCTTTTGATTTCCTTGATTAACAACAATATAAATGACTGCTGCCATGGCCTTCTCT
>JAPYYT010001788.1:0-40434 GCA_030522565.1 Ceratosolen corneri
ACGTGATTTCCCGCGGGTGCCGTCAGCAGCAAATGAGTCAGCTGCCGGGGCACGGATCCCTGCGACTACTGCGGCTCCTCCACTGTCACCCGATCCACTGCGCATCAGAGCATTGATTGAGAGCACCGAGGGCTGCTTTTGACTCCCTCAACTTACTTTTGCAGTCGTAAATTGTGACTCTGCTGGCACCACTCTCTCTCCTCCTCCTGCTCCTCCTCCTCCGAGAGCACCTTGTAACCTCCACCACCACCACCACCACCACCACCTCTCCAAAGTCCACGAACGAAGGAGTGCCGTGATTTTTCCTCCTATTCACTCACCCGCTGAACCTGCGATTTTCAAACTTTTTTTACCCCACTATCCACGCATTTCGTACAATTGTTTTATTTACGGATAAACGAGTATCATGCCGATCGTTGCGCTCAATGTACGAGCTTTGAATGTAACGAGCTGAACATGATTTGCAGTAAACGCGTTCGAGTTGAAGGATTCTCGCAAGAAATCATCGATCGAAGATGCACGCGAGCACGCCGTCCCCTCACATTCTTGTACAAAATTATCACGCGTTACTCCATCGGCAATAATAAGTCTTATTCTACAAGGTAATTCGTGTTAATGCGATGATAATGTAAGGCATGCGTATGCATATAGGTCGAGGAAATTGTCGGGAAATGAAGGTTTAGATTCTGTTTATGAAAATAGACATTTTTCCACCTCGTGAAAATATTATATATCTTAAATATGTTGATTTAGTTAAGCTAATTGCGCGTCGGGGCAAACTTTTTTCCTATCAAATCGCTTTTAAAATGCCGGAATACCATAAGTTTCCGTAAATTAATATTTTGCATGAAAATTCAACTACATTCTTATCGAAAGAGTTTAGCGCAACAAAGCATCAACTACTCGGCATTCCAATTCGCATTCCCATGCTCTCGACTCTTTCTATTCATCCGAGTGGAAAGAGTAGAACTAGAGGAGAAATTATATAAAATATTTGCCTCCTGCGCTAAAACCAGGATAGCGCAGAGTTACCTGATGGCGCGCAAATAAATTCTCGCCATTGACTATTTGCCGTCCATTGCTTATTTATGAGGGCGCGCCAGCAAGCCATGAGCGATCGTTTCTTTCACAAGTAACTCGAGGCCCACGCAATTAATTGAATTAAGACACACTTTATTAAACGAATGCACTTACATTTTAACTGTCAGGGCAATTGAAAGTCCCTCGCGCACGATGTATTAACGGTATAATTTATCTCCCCCCGATCCGCCCGAAGCCTCAAACACGCTCACACGCCAAAGAAAGCGAAATAACCAAGGCACCGAATAATTACCTTCAGCGACAAGTCTTTCTCCTCACCTTCACTCGTAAGCCACTCATCTCCCAAGCCACTTTTCCGCATAACGCCCATCCCCCCCACACACACCCTCCCACCCCGTCCACCTTCTTCGTTTGCATACATCGCCACCTTAATCCAGATTTACGCTCGCAGCGGATGAACGCATCACCTCGTTAACGAGCCAAATCCCCCAACAACCGCGAAATCGATCCACCGGCACCGCCCCCCTCACACGCCTTATTACAAAGAAGATGCTCGCTAACATAACCCACGGCCTCGCGCGCCTATTAATGTCACGTAAAGACAAGGAGAAGAAATAAGGGCTCCAGAAGGAGCGTCCTCTGCTCTTCCGTCCTATCGCCGACTTGGGATATCCGCGCAACGATCTTCTGCGCAACAATAATACCCTGCCGAGCCCTACTCCCTAGCGCCACACAAATACCCAAGCAAATAAGCCTCGCGAGGTGCGCGTAGCTGCAATTGTGAAAAATAGTGCTGGGGGGGGGAGGGAGGGAGGTAATGAAGAGTCAGAGAGACTTGGCAGCTGGGCGGCTGAATGTAGGTTTCAAAAGTTATTGGGACACGAGTCATAATGGACTGGGACTCGGGGCTTGAGAGATTTATTATAAGAGAATTTATTATAAGATGAAGCTTTATTGAATTGCGCTTGTTTATATTAATATTTATTTCACGAGCAAGCTCATTGCGCATTATTTGGCGTTTATAAAGTTTGTAACCTGCTTTTGCTGAGATTGCGTGTAAACTGGCTTTTGTTGGAGTTTAAACATTGATCGCGTACTGGCATTGTTGGTAATATAAAAATGGCCCTCGCTCCCTCCCAATTATTAATATTATTATATTTACGCAATTGTTAATGCATTTTCAGAAATTTAAGTTATTGCCCCATTGATCAATAAGATATAATAATTTATGCTCATATTATAGAATTGCGTATTAGCAGATTTTTCATACGTGCAAATATCCCAAAGATATGTTTTATCTTTATCCATTATCTTTATCCATTTTATTGAGAAAATTAATGAGTTGTAGTTTCGTAAAATAATCAGGCTTATAATTGATCAACTATTTAAAAGAATATTTGACTTGTGCTTTGTACATTGTAAGTAAATACGAAAATTATATATATAATTGTGTGAAATGAAATCCCATCTATATTTTACGTTCATTCTAAACATCTTAATTCCTCGCTTATCAATTGCTTCAAGAATATTAAGATGAGCCTGACATTCATTGTAGCGCGTATCTCTTTCGTCCAAGAGAATTCATTACGAATATTTATCGATAATGAGCGAGTAATGTAATTTTTCATTATTTTATAGTCTCGTATTATTTGTTATAAAATTTACATTACATTAAATGAGTTCATTGAAATATAAGCAAAAATTATACAAATATATACAATAAGGACATTCATTTTTTATAACTAACGACTCGTTATAAAACGGAAAAACATCTCGAGACAAATGACTGTCCATATATTTACAAATATAGCTATGGCAATGGCACGGAAAACTTGAGTAACGAATGAATTATCTGATTTTTATGTAAATTATTCACTACGTACTGTAGATACATCGGACATTGTGCACTTGAACGTATCACCTGGAGCGATCGAGAAAAGCTGGCAGATATGGGTAATTGACAAGATGTTGAGCTTTTCTGTTCAAGATAATGACGCACAAGCCTCCTGGGAAAACGGAAAATTGCAAACGAATATAAGATGTGCGTATTGCTGCTTCTTGAAAGTCCATTTCCGCATGTTATTGGATTGTTAAATAGTTCCTCTATTAATAGAATTAAACCTTTGAAAGTCTAGTTTTGCCTTTATCTTCCAAGTTATTGCATAAATTTTCTCTCCAATGTGAAAATATTTTGTTTTATACAACTTGTAATTTAATTGTTACGGAAAACCATTTCCCTTATCTTGTACGTATCATATCTTATTGCACATGCTCGGTATAAATATTTTTAACTGAACGCATTTCATTTGATATTTCGAAAGCAAATGAAAAAATTGCACATAAAATACACGTTACAACCATTAGAATACAAGAGCAAGGATAATAAATTGAATGAAATAACAAAAAATGCGTACGCTTTTAATTTATTATTTCTTAAAAAGAAAAAAAAACTTACATAAAAGACAGAAAAGAGTAGTCAAGTGAAAGTATACAAAAAGGATAAAAAAAAAAAAGAAAAAAAATATCCAGATTACCTAAGTAGTCAAAACGTACACAAAATCCATCTGGAATATTACATTCCTCGCCTCGCCATTCCCCTTTACTCATCCTTTTTACATCTCTTGGGCGTTTATGTGCGAAAAATATTGCATAACACTGGCGTATCGATGTGGAAAGCGCGTCATCTTACTGAGATTTATTTTTCAATGTTCCACGTAACCTTCCTTTCCTCTTCTGGATTCCCGTACTTTATCACGCTTTCATACGGAAAGAGTGAGTGAGAGTCTGGAAAGGTACATACATGATTTTTGCGTATATAGACGAAAAGCTTTGTGTCCTCCTCGATACCAACATACGTATATTTACAAGTGTACACTCCTGCAATCCGTGCGCATATATATATATGTGTGTGTGTGGGCATAACGCGTGATCTCATTTCACGGAGAAAACATTTCGAACGTTAACATTTTTCCATCAAATAAAAGCAAGAGGATATTTATTGTCACCTCTCTCACTAATAAACTTCATGTAATGGACATTACTTTTTCGGCCATTTGTCTCTTACTTTGTTGCCTCTTTATCGACACTTAGTGTAATGTTAGCTTCGTACTGTAATTGATTTTTATGTTACATTAGGCTTGTATTGTTAATTTTTAATTACTTTCTCAATTATTTTCGACAATAATAATAAGAAATCGGTTAATATTATGCCGATTCATCTTTTAAATGAGTACAATCAAAATATATATAATAGGAAACAATAATTTTTTTACATTTTCTTTATTTAAAACTACAATTTAACTTATAATTAATGTCGCTTAAATTGTTTTAAGTAAGACCCAAGTAACTTGAAAATTGCTAGGACATGCTTGATCTGCATTTTTTAAATTAAATTTTAATTGATTAGACCGCAGCATAAACTTACTAGATTTCAAAAACATTTTTTAAAATAAAATCATTCGTTGCACAGAGAATTCGAGAAATAAAAATATTTTATTACAGTTCGTGGATATAATTTAAATATTACAGTAAATAAAAATGGAAAACCGCTTATCATTTAAGGGGAAAAAAAAACTTATGTATTCTAAAGAATATAAAAGTTTCAAAAGTAAATTTCAACTTTTCTAATGTCTTTCTCAGGTACGCTGTACCTATCATACACTGAAATTTGAAAATTGAAGCCGCGGAAAGTCTTCACTTATAATATTAAATAAATTCAGAAATTAATCACGAAAGTTTGAAAGAATAAGAAAATTAAAAAAATGTAATCGAAATAACACAAATAATGAATATAAATTAAAATAAATAATAAAAGTACATAAAAGAAGAAAGATAAACAAAGGCGCAGAGACGTATTTATATAACTGAAAATCACTTATAAAAGTACACGAGCTTATAACAGGCATTTTAATTATTTTAATTATCATTTCTTCTTTTTTATAATATGCATTCATTTCTCTCTCTCTCTATACATATATATATATCCTTAACAATCTTTTATTTGATAAATTGTTTAACATAAAAGTTTATCAAACCTTTATAGTAATAAAAAACAGGATGTATAATTTTCCTTTGTAACGTACCAACATTTTTTTAACTTGGGTTTCGGACATTTGACTTATTTTTCTTCCTTTCCGCTAAACCCTATCGATAAGCAAAAACATTGTAAATAATAAGAGAGCTGAATAGTAGCGATGAAAAATGAATTTTCGTGTAAAACATGAAACAGAATGCATAAATAAATCAAGCCAATGGAGAGAGAGAAGAGAGAGAAACTCTGACTGTTTACAAGATTGGGTTCTTCGAATGACTTAAGCCAATATTATCTTTGAGTCAGAATTTATATAGACAAATCAACAATAGATACATGAATGTTAACAGTCCCTGCAATGTCAAAGTAACGACACAAGCATGACATACACTCGTTTTAAGAATCGCATCGATGTCGGTTAACTGTCAGTTTATTTTGATTAATACAAACACACGGCTCTCGCTTTAATTTTTCCGAGAAATTAATGCTTCCAGACACTACTACTTCGAAATCCTTATGACGATCGATATGCCATATAGTTATATTATCAAGCAACTTTGTGTTTAATATTTTTATTGAGGGACATATATTTTACAATCGGTATAATGTCATGAACAACGTGAATTTTCTTTGTAGGCTTATTACTTTTTAGCTCGAACTTTAAAATATTATTGGCACGATGGTAGTACCGTATTACAAAGAAATATAATATTAATAATGCAATTTTCTTTTCGGTAATGAAATTTTATTTGGTTAAGCGTGTAAGTAAATAATAATGAAAGACGAAATGTATAAAAATAAATAATATTTTCAGTCCAACCAATATAGAAATCAATATTTGTTTTATTGTAATATTTATTCAGCTTTCGTTCCTGTTCAATTCAATAATTCATTATGCATTAATTCCCACAAGAAGTATTAAAAAATTATGAATATTCATATGATATAAATATTTTATCAATATTTTGTAGAAATACGAATAGAAAACTACACATCGACGGCATAATTAATCGTCCAACTACCGGCGATTAGTGGCTTATTTAATGATATTTCTGTCCTATAATGCTTATATAATTATATCTGCAAATGGATTATCCATAAATAAAACTATGCAAACAATATTCATAATATATATATGTTTTGTATTTACATAGAGTAGTAGGCTTACAGAATTGGATTACTTAAACTATGGAATAAAACTGCCTGAGAAATAAACTAATAAATCATATTGGCTATATGTGTGTACTGATATTTCGTATTTTCAAAATTCTGCTTCATATTATAATGCTCTTCTTCATATTTCTGATTCAAATAAATTTATGATATTTTACATATTTCAGTCGATGGTTTTACAGTTACGTACGTGTTTATTCCATAATACAAAATTTATTTATAATCGTAAATCTACCGAATCTTGAAATATGTTTTTATAAACAGTTCGTACAATTCGCCGCCAAATTTATTATTCATATAAATACTAATTTGAATTAAAACACATTTGAAATAACTAATTACAATTTCTTCTAAATGTTCGAAAATTCTATAAAAAATATACTTTCAGAATTATACAATTAGCGAAATTACAAAATATTCACTAATTCATAATCAAACTTTTAAATAGTAAAAGTAACATTAACTTTGTAAAATTATACGGAGTTGAGAATATATTTGATCGTGATATTAGTGAAAAAAATATTATTTTAAAGCTGTATCTCGTATATGAGTAGAAACAAAAAATATTCACTATATTTTGATATATTATATTTTTTTTTTACATTTTTTTGAATATTTTTTTTTATTTTTACTATATTTTTCATTAAAAATTTCAACAATAAGTATTATTTGAGCTGACGTAATCTTTATTATTTCAGAACCTTTAAGATGTCTTTTATAAAACTGTGTATCTTGTATCACATAGTAAACTTTATAATATAAAATAATATTTTATGATTTGTAAAATTAAATTACTTGAAAAGAATTTAATGTTGACTTGAATTTCAATGTGCAATTATAAAAGTACGTTCTAACAGAAATAACTTGGGCTTTTCAATTTATTATGCTTTATATTATAAATAATTAAATTTCCTATGGAATTTATTTGCAAATGTAGCTGATTACAGAGAAAACTTTTTATTCATTTTCAATGAAAATCGACTGATTTAAAATTAAAAAAAAAACATCTATTGAAATTACTATTTCGATGTCTACTTCGACTTGGTGTTGTTATCAAAGATATTAAATTATAATTATTTGCTAAATATAATCATCAGTATAATTTTCTTTTTAATTAACACTTGTAAAATCTAATAATTGAAGTCATATATTTTATTTTTAAAAAATTAGATAAAGCACGCTGACATCAAGCATTACTTTATTTTTCATCATTACAGATATGTAAAATTTCAAGATTTATTTGTGGCTAAATGTATTTAAATTGCTTTAATTAAAAAACTATAAGAAAACTGCAATGTCTATTTTGATTAATTTGGAATTTATTTACAAATTATTTACAAATTACAATGTCTGCAATAAAGGAAAAATTACCTTACCGTGTGTTATTATATAAAGTCGTAAAATCAGAATTAATTTCATGAAAATGTATGCCGAAAATGTAATTGAAATAATTTAATTAAATGAAATATCACATAACAGGTATATAGAATTTTTTTTGTATTCCTGATTAATTTTCTTTTAATACATCAAATATTATCAATATTGCTCTATAGTTTTATAGCTAAAACTGTTTCAAGATATTGCGGGAATGATATAAAATAGTATTTGTGTTATTATTATTGTAAATGTATATCATATTTTCTATTATACATACCTAATATTCTTAGGCTCACTCGTATTCAAATTATGGGAAAGTATAATCTTAGCTTACATAAATCCCTATGATGTTCGTAATAGTAATTATGATAAATGAATTCGTAAAATAAATTATAAAACGTAAATTTACATTCGGTTTAGCGAGACATTCCTTTTAAATTACTGTTATATATAATATATAATATATACAATCCGATGTCATATATATATATATACAAATGAATTTATACGCCTTAAATACACATCTTCAATTGTATTCATTCATGTACATTTAATAAACATATATATAAATAATATACTTGATGTGTAGGATAAACAATTTTCAGCTGCTCTCATTATATTAAATTTACTAACTTCAAGTAGAAGTACGTGTCATATTTTTTATACTTTACAGACACTTACGTTGAATTATATCAGATGAAATTTTTACAAGATTAACTTTTTTTGTACTATACGTTAGCTATTATATATCTAAATAAAATATTTACACAAAGATCATACATTATAATTGATTATTGCATTTATCGCAATAAGGAGTATGATGATAGAATATATAGGATATATAGGATAAATATATAGGATTCGTGTAAAATATTGAATAAAGATTTGTTAAATTGAAGTTCTTGTGTTTGTATTATTTGTTCCTTAAATAATAATTGATAATATTTTATTTAATAAATAGAAATGATTAGTGATTATTTCAGAACAATTATTCCAATTAACTAACAAATACATCTAATAGGGTAGCATAATATTCAAAGTCAAAAACACCATTTTACGTAGAAATCATTTTATTTAAAGATTTGCAAAATCAAAATGATTAGCATTTATTTATCTGGAAAGTATTTTCAATTATTCCAATGCTTATCCTTAATTCGCGGATAAAATAATCTGCAGTTTTTATTGAAAAATAAATAAGCGATTCTCCTATATCAAGATTAAACATATTACCTGTCGTTACGCTTTTGCGCTTTTTCTCCGGCCCATGATTTCATTTATTTGCATCACACAGCGCATTCGTATTTTCGCAGCTGGACCAACAAGCCAAAACGGTAAAAGTAAAAAAAAATCACAAATCCACCAATAAAAATCCGAGGCAGTTCGCTCGATGTGTTTCACGCAACTTGCTCGTAAGTTCGTAATCACGGCCATTAAATGCCACGCGCGCACACATACGCAGCCCCGACTTACAAACGATATATTTTATATTCAGTAGGCAAAGGGTACGCAATAATATAGTAAAACGCGAAACGAGTCGGTGAGAAAAAAGCTTGATGAAAGGAAGGGAGAGAGCGAGAGAGAGAGAGAGAGAGAGATAGAGGGAACGCTTTACGTTTCCGAACGAAAATTGCAACTCGGAACTGTTGCGGCCACTACAACTCCAGTCGCTCGTAGTATTAAATTATTAATGGACTTTTCGTGTTACCCCGGAAACGGTGCTACTGGACGGCGGCATTTTCAAAGCTTGAGATGACCCGGAGCTTTTGTATGGAGTGAGAGGGAACGAACGCTACGTTCGAAAGTCCCTTCATAGAGAAATGAAAAAGAGAGACCTTTTCTCTTCCCTTTCTTGCGCTTTCTTTGCCAGCCTCCATGTTTCTATGAGGGAATAAACCAGTTTCTCGTTGCGCTTATCATTCTGTCTCTGCGATTTCGATTTAACTTTGCAGTCTTCCGAGACTTCTGTTTTCCTAAATTTCTTTGCAGCACAAGGAATTGATCATAATGTTGCTCACTCTAAGCCCACCTTTCTATTATTATCCAAAAATAATACGCATAAGTCAATAGAGAATAGCTCACATATATATATATATATTATGATAATAAATATTATGTGAATGTAGTATTCTGCGCATTGAACTTCAATATTCTGCATTGAAGGTAAGTTACATAGTTTTCATTGATATTAAAGTCCTTAAGTAAATTAAAAAATTCTAGATGTACTGTTCGCAACTTCAATACAACATAATAACTTATGATTCCATTTAAAAATTATAATTATATATATGTATTGTTCGACTTATATTTATATATAGAAGAAGGCACGATAGATGTTAGAGAATGAAAAAATTTTACAACCGAGTACATGATAAACGGTCATGTTCTCCATCTATATTGCTTGGTAGCGCAATTAAAATATTCTATAGTGTTATGAAAAATAAAATTTTGTTAACAACAAGAATCTATGACATTAATATACAACCACAATCAAACGGGCAAGTTCAATTGAATTGTAAAATCCATTCGGCATTAATAGTATTCCAAATTGTCTATTATAATGCAGTTTTACAATTGATATTTACAAAGCTTTGTTACTTTGGATACTCATTACTAAACAAATTAGAAAATAATATATTTACATGAAATAAGTTAAAATTGTTGGAATTGTTCTACAGCTTACCAACACTTGTGTAAGAATACAGTTGATGTATACTTTGTACTATTAAAACTATAAAGATTTAATCCATTATTACAAGCAAGCAGATTAACGTTTTATAATCAGATTAATATATTTTAAGCTCAAATTATACAGTACGAAGATTATTGTATTATTGTTGTATATGCATGTGTGCGTGTGTGTAGACGGACGGAATATGTCTGGTATGAATAATGTATGTGTCAATTTGTGACCGAACTTAAGCAAAATATTTCTTCTAATTGTTATTTAGAAGTTAAGTATCATTGTGTGTCTATTTTATTTCAATTCATTTGTTTCACTGAAATTTATTGGCGATGGCTCGAAATCCTTTATTTTTTCTTTTGTTTTGTCTTGTTTTCGTTTATTATTATCATTATTATTATTATTGTTATTATTATTATTGTGAGTATAAAACGTCTTGCAGAAAATATTCTTACTATTTATAGAGCTTATAAATATTTTAAAAAATGTACGATTACAAATTTACCGAGTATTCGAATATAAATATAAAAATTCTTAATACCCGAGCTCCTTGAACCAGAATACTCAGAATTGCTAAATATTGCACTCGATGAAAATATTTCGTAATTCCATTCATCAAGAGTTCATAGAATGTGTTGAATTTCTCGTGTTATTAATAAATTAAAGTATTATAAGTCATTTTTCTATTTCAAAGCAGTGTTGGTAGATGCTGCCTTTGAATAAATTCAGTCCATAAGAGTCCGTTAAGATTGATAATTCCATGTTAAATCGTGTGCCCCTTAAATATATCCATTTGACAAAAGCAATCTTCCTTCGTTTAAATGCTCTTCAATTGTACTGGATATCATAAAGGTGAAACTCAATTGACTTTATTTTTCTCTTTTATGCCAAACTTTAAATAAATTGTCTTGAATTTTTAAATATCGATTTCGAGAGTATAACCATTAAAATACCTTTTTAATTATGGTCATAATGTAAAGAATGCCGACATTTGAGCCATGAATTGACAATCAATGAAATAATAGCTCCACTAACCAAATAAAATTCAATTGATCTGCATAAAATTACACGCTCCCTTGACATTCGCCACTATTTTTCAACAATTATATACAATATAAATTGCAAATTGAGGCAATTCTCGTTTGAGCTCGAGCCTGCATTATAAATGCATAGACATTATATTGTCAAATCGACGCATTAGCCATTCCAAGAATAAAGTCTCCCCATCAGATTTCCCGTTGAATTTTGAAAAAACCTATATTGCCAATTTTCCTCACTCTCGCCCGCCTTGAAGCAATTAAAAAAGCAAGAGATCCGTTCCACTTAAGAGATAGCAGATAAGTTGCCAAGGGTGAAAAAGAGGCAGCGGACGGCAAGAAAAGACAGGCACTCGAATCATCTGATTGTCGATGGCGAAAAAACTAATGCTGACCTTCGTCAGTCTCCTCGTTCAATTCGTTTGTCCCTCTCTGCCTCGTCGTCGCCCCACTGGAGTCTGCTTCACAGGTAACCTGCGCCACACGCGCCCTCTCACTCTCTTTCCCCCCTCCCCCGGGCACCTCGTTAATAATGAGTGCGCTTCGGTATTTGTTTATTTAGCGAGCACTCAACGCTCCTCCCCAGTTTTCCCGTATATATCGGGGCGAGTGCGTATGGGCCGCGTGTGAGCACGAGCGAGAGCAAATGCCCTCCTCCCGACCCCCTCCGCGAATCCCCAGGTCGGTCCATTATTTACGGGCTCGCCATTAGCTCGGAGCCACGGCACCTATCCTTCACACCCGAGTAAATTTAATAATTCAATTAAGCCAGGCGCGCTTACGCCCAGGTAAAGCGCTACGAGTCAACGACTGCGCTCGGCCTCCCGCTCTCTCTCTCTCTCTCACTCTCGCTCTCACTCGTCCTCACTCGCCCTCACTCGCCCTCTCGCTCTACCGCCAATCTCGATAAGTCAGAGCTCGATTTTCCATCTCTGCCCACTCACTTTTCCTTTCCTATTCCCTTCGTTTTCCACCCCAATTATGCATTTTCGCGCTTCCGGAGACACCATTCGCACTCCCAACAACAACCATACTCTCGACCGATTAAATAAAATCCTCGCAAACTAACATTAGACCTAATACAATAATAGATCCATCAAAGGAACTAATTTACTATCAAGTCGTCCAGTCACTACCATAAAGTGCAATCCACAGATTAATTTTTTCTCTCTTCCCCTTAATCTTACAAGTCATTTTCATTTATAGAGTGAACCAAAGATTTTTCCATTTTATGTCACGAGAAATTCTTTAGATTCGCTTTGCCCAGGAAAGAGGGAAAATCTATATAGTCGAAATATACAATGAAAATGAATAAATCGCGGCGGCTTGTCATTAAAGAACCAAGACAAGTTGAGGCTGGAAAATCGAAAAGAATATTTATTTAAATGTCATAATAATAGTATTTTTAATTTTGAAAGTGACAAACTGTGATCACTGGAATTGAAAAACGTATGTAGACTGCATAATATAGTGAGATGAGAGCTCGGGATGCTCAAAGCAATTGAATGGCGTACCTTTTCAAGCTTCATATAAATGAATTAATAAACAACTCATAATGCAGTTTTGTAATTTTATACTAACTTGCATTATAAATTGTCCCAAATAATTACAAAATCTTACTATAAAAAAAAAAAAATTACTGTATATATTTGCGCAACTTAAATGAGCTCAAATTCAATTAAAAACAATGTTATGTACGTATAAAATGAATAAATTATAATACGACAAAATATGGATATACTATAATGTTAAATATAATTGATGGATGGAGTAAAAATTGAAAAAAAAAAAAAAAAAATACAGTTATTATAATGAAATATCAAAATTACATAAAATTTTAATTGTTTCAAACTTCAACAATTCAATAAAATTATAATCTAGTTATTTTACTCTAATCTTTTAATACTTGAGTCATTTATATTATATCGATTATAGCAATAGTGTTATTAATTTTAAATGAAATACGCGTAATAATGAAAAATTTAAACGAAATTTAAAATAATTTATAATTTTGTAAATTTTCTTAATTCATTTTATATAGACTTTGAAAATAATAAACATAAATGTAACTTAAAAGAAGATATAAAAGTAAATTTATAAACCTATAGCCTAATTTACAAAAACTACTTACTTCTATATTTCTTCAGTTTTCTTTATGAGCTTGTATTCAATTATTGGCAATTAAATATTATTTGAAAAAAAAATCTTTGCCCAATAATGAAAATAATAATTATCTACTATACTGTGTATGAAAATTAAGATATGTATTTTGATTATTTTTTACAGTGCATAACGAAGCAAAGCTTGATCATTTGATTATGTGTAAAAATTAATTATTAATTTTATAAAATTTTTATACGCTATATATATATATACATAATTTATGGATATTTTTTTTCATCAATTTTTTCACTATTATTTTACAAATCTAAATTGTAAATATAAATAAATAAAAGTATAGCTTACGTAGGAGTTTAAAGTCGAATTAATTAATTAGATGTATGATAAGCTTTATGCAGAATTTACTTTGTACACATGATTGTATTATATTAGAATTACTAACATATTATACTCTATTTATAACCAAATTGTTAATTCGATAATCATACATTCATCGTTTATAATTAAATAGTTATATTATACAAAATAATCATAATTTTGCTCTACCTTCGATTTATAATATTTATATATGCTTGAATTTTACTTTTAATAATAATTTACAAACTGCCCGGGCATTAATATTTTTCAAATAATAATCTCATGATTATTTCAACGTGAACTTTCACGTGCAATCAATATTGAATTCAAATAAAATGACATTCTAACTTACAGTGTCAGCAGGTATAAAAGAAACTTTTTTAATACATATTTTTAGGGTTTGTTTTATCGTTACAATCCTTGTAATATCATTTGGATCTAATGTTTTTTTAAACATTCAAAATGTTTTGATAAATACCGTCATATTTTGTTTACATTGATTAATCACTCTTTTTATATTAATATTTAGATTTCTACTTGAAATGTTTAATAAATAGAAATTGACATAATACGTGTATTAAATACAAATTCATTAAAGCATTGTATTTACCCATTTATAACTATAAAATCACTATAAAATATAATGAATTTTACGATAAATGTAATATGTGCTGCATAAACAAAAGTACTCTAATTCTTATTTAATTTGTTTTGTTTCACTGGCTAATGATAAAACAAAAAAAATTTTTCCAAAGTATTTAATAAACATTCGCCATAATTGCCTATACTTTGATTTCCCGAGCTCTACAATAAAAATATACACACATATATATATATAGAGAGAGAGAGATAATAAAAATATGAGCTGCATATATTGACGGAAATATAAATTCAACGACGACATTATGAGTATCAAATTATTAAATCAGCCAATCATCAAAAGTTGCTCTTTGCAAATTTCACAACCAACACCCTCGAATGACGTTTTAATCTTGGCGGAGAGCCATTTGTCCACAAGGCCCAAATCATTTATCCTCAATATTAAACAAATAATTCTCACCGCCCAGGCCTGCCACACCAGGAACGCACCAGAAAAATAACCCAAAGTTCATCTGGAAGTAACGAGGAGGACATCCGCGCTTCCACGAGTCACGTGACCCTCGGCAAACTTCTTTAAGGCGCCGGTTCGCGCATTCAGTGCTTTCTCATTTCTCGCAGATAGAACTGCAAAGTAATAGGACCTACTTTCAGTATCGCACTCCGACTCGGATTGCCCCTCGCACTTACTTACGAATTCCACCCGCAAGTCTCCAATTCTTTACATTATAAAACTCATCTTTACGGGAAATGGATGTAGGCGGAGAGATATAAAGGGAGGGCATGGGACTTGGCCGAGATGAAGATTGTTCTTCGGGGCTTCAACTGTGCTATGTGCGACGCGCAGAAATTGTTAATTTAACAATTGATTGTTGAGAATATTTAGTTGGAGCCGAAGCCCCATCCTCGTTTTGCTTCTCGTGCTGCTTAATTGGATTGAGTAATAACCTCTCCTTAGTATCTTTTTGATACTAGAGTAGGTCGACTAACAATCGCTTAAATAAACAATTTAATACACACATGTACGTGGATAAAATGTAAAATGAAAGTAATATAATAATTTTTGAGTGGATTCAATTAGCGTTAAGTGGATCGTGAACTCTCGTATGTTAGTGAGGAGAGCACGAGGCACGATATCTCATCGCCATACACAAGAATTAGATTTTTCAAAAATGATTTAGCAATTGTGACTTTTTTCCGCTATACGCTCCGCCAGTAAATCGAGAACCGCCTCCGTACATTTCTTATATTACTTTAGGGTGTGCTTTCGTCTCGCCGTGCGCAAAGTCGCGCGCATTTTTAGCCATAGAGATATTTTTACTGCTGGACGGAATCGATTTCAAACTTCAGCGAACCCACATGGATTCCGATGACAGCCGGCAAGTTTTATTTTGCATATAATAATATTGTTACTTCTATCCTAACATACTTGGGAGAAACATTTTAGGTTTAGTGGCTGTTGCCTTCTAATCGTGCCAATCTCCATGAGATTCGCCTACGAGTATTATTGCGCATTACGCGCAATACAAATGGCGCATTTGAGTTTTTCCTGAAGTATTTCATAATTCTCCCGACACTTACGTAATCCGAGTAAAGCTGTATTCTTTTAATGTCCTTTGCTCCAACATTAAATAATCCAGGGCCTATTGGCCGAGATCAATGAGATTAATGTTTATGGATTAATTTCGCGTCGATATTTTCAGATGATTTTGAAAGAGCTGAAGGCGGAAGTGAGATATTTTGTTGTACTGCATTGTCGGGGCAATATTCTTCCGGCTCGTGGGAATCGAAGTCGTATTTATTCTGTAAGATAATTAGCCCGCACGAAGGTATGAATTCTCATTCTACATCTCCACATCTGGAGATTACATCTGAGATTCGATTACGTCATTAATAGCATTTATCGTAATTATCATTTCTCAGTGTAACTCAAAAGTCTTTCAGCACTTGTAAACATTGTATGATTATATAAAAATTTCCTCGAGTGATCACGTACTTAAGTTCGTTATATTCAAAATACTCGTTACCACAGCAAGTGTTTTCAATTATTAAATGCATCTTATAATAATTAGTAAACTAATAATGAAAAATCGCTTCGGAGTATGAACACGATGGTGCAAATTTTATTTAACATTTCAAGAGACCGAGATGTTGAAGGAAATTTTTTTTTTTATCTTTCAGCAATATAGCTATTTCATTGCTTCTGAAAGAAGTTCTAATATTCATATATTACGCTTTATATTCCATTTCTTTTTAAATTAATATATCATTTGCGAATTGTGGCGCTCGGTAAATGGAATTCCCGTACGAGTATATCATAGAATGAGATTTATATAATACATATATATATATATATATATATACGCTCGTGCAAAATAGTAATTTACGATTTATTTAACGGATTACCGGCTTTCGCTAACTTGTTTTTATAATTTCACTGAAATAGCCCGAAAGAAAGAAAATCTTGGACGATGTAAGCATGAGATTTAGGTTGCGGGAGGAAAATTGCTTCAGCTACAGCGTAATCCTACGATCGCAGGACCAAATAATCAAGGCAGCCACAAGTCCTCGTAAGGCTGACATTAGGCAACCTATTATACATGGAGGACGGTCACACGAGGACGAAAATCGACGAGAATCGACGAGAATCCGGTAACTTTTTAGGGCAATTCCGCTCCCTTTACGGCCGACAAACACTACGCTCTTATACGAGAATAAATTCGATTTTGTCGAAGGTATATTAGAGAAAAGTTTTTATCGCCCTGGAGGCTGCACTTTGCAGAGAGGATAAGTGAAGGGACGAGGGACAATAGCGGATGTCGCGAGGACGTGGTGGAAGAAAGCCAGGAGAGTGCGGAGGGAGGGACAAGGACATGCCGGGGCCCTTAATAAATCCTCGCCGTAACTTCGCATTTGCGCGGTGATTTTAATTCCCTTGTGGTTGCGCTGGCGTTCTCGCGTTAATTCATGATTATTATTAATGACTTGGAGGGCTCTGCAGTGAAGCAGTGTATAACGCCAATCTTACACGTCCCATGCGAAGCTCCAACCTCGCCTCTCAGCCACTCTCTATCTCTTTTCCCCGGCTTCGTTCAAATAGCTGAATTTATTCCACGTGTTCGTTCTCCGGATACTTCATATTGGATTTTCTTTTATAGCCTACTTCATTATCTTTGTCGTCTCGGGCAATATTTTGTAGATGCGCGCTGAGAGGCTTTATGGCGGCTTATTTTTTCGTTATCGATGAGGCAGGAGTGCCAAATAGAATAGCTGATTGAATTAGTCGCAGCCTGCTAAGATTTATCATACAACATATTTGTGAATAGGATGCGAGCATTCCAGCCTTCCTTTTTCGGCTATTTAATGGCAAAATTGTTGCAAATACTGTTGTCTTTACACGCCCTGATTTTCCACTTTGCTATGCCATAATTACCTAGGAGCTCAAGGTCCCTGTAAAAATAATAGATTTTTAAAAGATTTCTTGACTGTTTAATAATAAAGGAGATGCATGTCTCAGGTCACTTGATTACGTGGCCAATTTGTTGACGTGAATCTTAACAAAATTTCCATTTCAATTTGCAACAAAATTTCTATAACCAAACGGACCAAAGTCCCGTTTACGCTTAGTTTTCAATGGACGGTGAGAATAAAGAGCAGATAATAATAATAATAATAATAGAATGCTTGCAAATTCAGGTTAGTTATTATAGCTATTGTGCGGGCTTGCATATATATATATATATTCGAGGTATTTTGTTTCTTTCTTGAATGAGAAAAATCGAGGGTATAAAATGGCTTGGAAACTTGTCCGACTATTTGTACGATAAAGAATAAATAATTTTATTCCAAAGCAGCTATTACGTAAGCAAAGTGAGCAGTGAACTACTTATGAATAAGTTCTTTGGAACTCTCGTGTATTTCATGTAGCTTCGTACGATATTCATATTCTGTGCGTTTTCTTATGGATGAACATCAAAAACAGGAGGCAATGGAGGCTCAAGGCATCCGGGAAATGTTCTCAAGGGTCTTATTAGCATTGTTTGCTCGTTGGAAATTCGGCTGGCAAAGATGTCAATGGTAGTTTACGGCATATAATAGCGTTAATTCCATGAAAGGAGCTTTGTATTTGGATGCGGTCTGGCGAGCTTCTGTGCGATCGTCGATGCTTCAACAAATAAACTCGCATGTTGCACATTGCTCCATTTCAAATCAATTATATCGCAATTGCCCATTAGAATAATTGAAATTGACGTTTATAAATTTCACTCGGACACATTATGCATCAATTATGATATGCCAATGTATTTTTAGTCATTCGACGTGTGCATGATTAATCCACGAGTTTCTTTAAACTCTAGACGTTTGACTGTATAATTCAAGAGGCTTTTATTATCTAAAATAGCTTTTGTACTACGGAATATACTCTACGAGTGTATTATCCACCACTATTACGAAAATTATTGCTTCACTGGCAATAAGCTATAGTAATGTGTAAAACACATGGATTTTTCGAATCGAACAACTTTTTAAATCTAAAAAATCGGCGGACACACACACATATATATATATGTTTGTCAACTAGATAGAAATGTGCGTCGTGAGGTACGCGTTAAAAAGCAAAGCGACGACAGCTCGCAATTAGTAATTCAATCAATCTCATTTTGCTCCGCGAAATCAATTACTCCGCTACGAGGGACCACTTTATTTGGTCTTTAGAATCGATTCTTTGCCTTTCGGCTGCCACTCGGCACCGATATTTGCATGATAAAGAACCACGCAAGAATATCACCTAAGCTCTCGGTGACAGAAAAAGGTCAATTTGTAATTCAAATAGCGTGCTCCGCGCGCCGACAGTTATCTATCGGTAATACCTGAGAAAAGCCCGTCGCAACAAATGAAAATGCAAAAACGACGGGACGGTAAAAATGCAGATAAAGTGACAAAGGAGCAGCTCCGATCTGCCCTTATAATGCTCGAATATAAATCATTTAGAATTATCGAGGCTCGCGCTGATAAAAGCGGGACTTCCGCTTATGAGGCTTGTAAGGCTGCACGCGCGCGGAGCGGAAAATCTCGTCTCGTTCGCTGTCCATTTTGTTCATTGAACGTGTGTGTGAAATCACGGGAATCAATCTCCCGTAAAATCTCGCATAATGCACAATGCGCTTCATTTAATCCTAGGCCCTACGGGCCCCAACCTGCGCATGCGCCTATGCCCCGTACAAAAGCCACTGCGCGCATTCGCCCTAATCTGACTTTAGATCGCATCGCTGGATAAATCTCGACTGCGTCATTATTGTCCCTTACAAAGTTTCCTCCAAGACTTACCGATTGTGTCCATTATGCCTTGCGGAGCATTGGGAGCTACGAAGTGTAACGATTTTATCGCTGCAGTGCTCGGATTTAATCCCGTAATTGTCTGGCGTTAGACACTGCATTTCATTTCCATTTGGCTCGCGCCAAATTTTATCGTAATGCACTTGCAGCGCACGCGAACAAAAAAAAAAACAATAGATTAGAGGAAGCTATTGGGAGTTTGCTACGTTGGGTAAATAAGATGTACGGGGAGTTGGAAATACGAGACTCTCTCTCCCCTTCGATTAATGAAGAGATGGAATTAGGAGGAGGAGGGGCCAGGCTCAATCGCCTCATAATTAATCTCCTCGAAGGCTTAATAATCGAAATCCTCATCGCCTTGAAATCATTTCCATAATCAGCTGGCCGCGCGCATATCCAAGCGTCCAGCCAAAACACCTTGCACGAGTCCTCGGCGAAACGCACCTGCAAATCTATGCAAAGCCAACGCACGAGTGGGCGATCGATTTGCGACATTGGGAGGCTCGGCAAAACATTGGCTAATCCAGGGACATCAAAGGCCGGGGGTAAGCGCGTGTGTCGGTACATGGGGTCACAATGTCGCGCGTTATAAAGTCGCCGGTGCGATTTGTCGCGAGGTAGAACGGCCCAGATAACACTGCGGGGGATTATTTTATAAACACATGCGCCGCCCGAATTGAAAGAGACGAAGTAGACAAAAAAGGGGGGGTGGGGTAAGGGGTGGCTAAACCCGACGGAGCTTGCAACCCTGGACTGCGGCAGTGGGAGGGGTTGGAGGATGCCGGGGTATATATATATAATAGGCGACTCTTGCACGGCTTTACAGGCTCCGCGCTATTTGCCCTCGTTGAAATTGATATTTTTTTACTTGGCTTTTTGCGGGCTTGCACTTTGTTTATAACAGCGCTTTTATCCATTTATTTCTGAGCGGCTTTGGGTGCGAAAAGCGGGGAGCAAATTTTAAAGAGAACGTGCGCGCGCGCGCGCGCGAGCTTAGACGGCTAAATTCTCGTGTGAGTGCGATTGCTTTTACCGAGCCGATGCTGATTAAGGCGAAAATAATAACGCTATTATGATTTGGCGCCTCGGGGAGGGGGGGATGGGGGAAGCACAGAAGTTTAGAGTAGATTAGCGTGGGTGGGGAGACGGCAAGTTTATTCGAGGAACCGATGGAGCTTTTTGTAGAAACTTAATGAGGTATGTTTGTATTGGGACTTATCGTCTGGCTATTTATAATATTTTCACTAATGCAGGGTTTAAAGAAGAAAATCCTTTTAAGAAATGTTTATCCCCAGAATGCGTACAATGGACTCTATGTAAATCTCTCGTAATAGTTATTTTAATACGTACGTGTATGCGTTAATTTTTAGCTTTTTACCTTTTGCGTCTACGTCACGGATTAATCCTATCTATTCGCATAAGCACAGAATATAAAAGTAAAACTGATGAATTCGACTATGCCACTCGAAATGACTCTTCGATAATTTAACAATTTACTTTCAAAGCTGTCGATAACAGATTTACGGGCAGAACTTTTTAATGTTCTACGAAATCTTTATTCAAGTACACATATTCAAAAGTCGAACGATACTTTCCCTCTGTACATTCTCTGAAAGCCGATGTATTTTTATTAATCAAATATTTCAAAAGACATTCGTACATCTGCTCTATGCGCGTATCTGCAGCTAAATTAAAAACCACTAAAGTTAATATTAAATCTGGAGATTAGTAAAATTATAATTTCGAAAAAAAAATATCCAAATTATTTTCCTAAATGAACACTGCATTTCAAATATTATATTACGGAAGCTTCATAAACCGTCGATATATATATATATAAATATGCAGGTGAGTGTGCGTTTGCGTGTGCGCACGTGTGTGTGTGCGCGGGCATGCATGTATGCACTAAAATCGATGCGTATTTAAAAGTTTTAGTTATATCTATATTTAATATTTCGACCGTATTAAAATTTACGAGATGAACATTTTGCAAAAATTACGACCTTTCATTACAAATACGTCATGTCCTCTAAATATAATGCCATGAAAATATTTAGCTTTGCTGATTTAAATACGCAATAAATAAGTATTATAAAATTTCCGTTTTCCAATGTAAACTGATCTGAATACTCAATTAATTAAAACAATGGATGATAAAAGAAAGTGTTATTATGAAAATATTTGAATGTATTTATTTTGTTATAATGTATGCTTTGAAGAAATATCAGTGAAAATAGACGTTAAAAACACGCAAACAAATTAATTTAATTAATTTAATTAATGGGAGATTGATTTAAATTGTAGAAGATCGAAAAAGACCGAAAAATACAGTTGCATTAAACGAAATATTTTTCATGTTATTTAACGAATATTTCGCGACATGCTTAACTTTAATATTGATGGACTAGGAGAATCCAAATATGTCAACATAATTACCATCTCCGATGCCTTATCTGCCATGGCATTACATTGCTTAAGTTTAAATTTTCACATATACGTTCTCGTCTTTTGAGAATCGAATAAATATCTTGTTGTGGCTTGATGAATTAACGTTTTTATTAAAATTCTAACTTTTTGATAAATTGGAGGTATAAGAAACGGCGCATTATTTACTTAAGAGATATGTTGTAATTTCGCAGTGAATTTCTAGCGTTCGAGCTTCCAATTTATTGATTCTATAGAATAAACGTTGCAACAAAATTATATATTATGATTCGTCGGTATTCCAGTTAAAAATAAGTGTTAAAAGCCCATTAGGAATCGAAGATTGTGTAAACTGATTTAGTTTGGTGTCATTTTTATAAAGTGGATTAAACAGGAAAGCAGAAGAATATGAAATTAATACGAGAAAAAAATTCTGGGCAATATTTTTCACAATATTAGCTTTACATGGTAATTATTATGTTGTTCGTACATGCTTGAATGCTCCCAATAATTGTGGATAAAATATTGAAAATTAATTTTTTTAACAGCCCATCAACTTAAAGTTCAGCAATTTACTAACTTTATTAGCTTTATTTATTACTCTATTAGCTATTTTAATAAGATATTTAAGTATCGAGGAAATATTTAATTTAATTTTATACCCCATTGATTTACCTCATAAATTGAGGTAAAAAAAATCCACATTTAATGTTAATTATACATTATAAAGTTTATTATACAAACATGACGATTCGTATATTTGTGTTTTAGAAAGCACGAATTCAACTATAATGATTAATTGATTTACGAGTATTTGATATTATCTTTCCTGATACTCTGACCACGCATTACACTAATATTAAGATAGTTGAAAAAGGATTTCCTTTTTATCAAAGTTGTACATGTTTATCAAAACTTATGATAATGCCGGCATATAATGGCTGAAAGAAAAAATATAGCAGCTAGAAAAGAACAGTGTGCGATAAAGAGTGGTATAGAGCGACATGGGCAGATAGAGATAGATAGATAGATAGATAGATAGAGAGAGAGAGAGAGAGAGAGAGGAGAGAGAGAGTGCGAAGCACAGAAATGAAAACGCACAAGTATTGGGAATCTGAAATCCCCTGTCACACTTGCCCATTGAAATCTTACAAAGTCGTGAGTCGGCTGGTCTCTCGCCCTCTCTCTTTACTTGTATCCTTTCCCTTTCCTGCTCAGTCCCTTGTTTCTCTCCCTCGACCATATAGCGTACTTGAGACAATGTCTCTCAGTACCCACTTGTCTTCTAGATCTCCGAGCTTAGCGCTTTGCTAACTACTTAACATTTTAGCCGCCACCCGATGCAGCTTTACAATCACGTGGCTGATCTTTATTGGACTATGTGTGCGTGCACTTACAGCCACGAATCTCATATTAAGCCTAACTCTTTACTTTTTTTTTCATCCACCTTGGCGTCTGCCTATTTTCCTACTCCAATTTTTATGAACCTCGAGAGAATTTGTCAGCTTCTCTGTCTCTCTTTCGCTTTCGCTTGTAATAATTGTTAACCCTGTTGACCGGTATGCGTGAGCTTTGGACTATCGCCAACTGCCCTACTTCCGGCCGAAGTCAAATGAGCTTATTTGTTGAAAACTGCATACAATACTGCATACCTCGAGGCTATTGTTTGCTCTCTATATCTGCATATCTAACTTTAGCTTTTTCGAAAATAGGAGAAATTCGCAAAATTTTAAAGAAGTTATATGTAGAACACAAGTTATTTTCTGCCACTGATATTCTTGGGTGAGGAAAAATATGTGCGTCGCGGTAATGCGGTTGGGAAGGAAACCCGGATTATTAAGCGTTTAAAATAGAAGAGGATTGCACCGGTGCTCGATAAATTCAAATAGAATAATGGTTATTTTGAAAATTGTACTTTACCAATCTCATACATATAACTCTGCTTTTAAAAATTAGTCACAATATTTTAATATCGACGTATCTCAATCAGTTACAAGAGTTTATGCGGTAAATGACATCTTACGGCATATTTACTTACGCTGTGTTGTATGTTGTATGCAATTAAAAAAAAAACTGCATTACAATCTTCGAAATTCAACGACAGCTAATTTAACATGAATATCTTACTCTTGAACTATATTTTCAATTCGTGCAAACTTTGTCAGCGAGAGGACATCATAAAATTCGAATAAATTGTTTATTTTGCTATAAAATTTTCATTAATATTTTTCATATCCAATGATTTTTATTAAAAACTTGGAAGCTCACCATTTTTAAAGTAAAATCAGAAAGTTCCAGCTCATTCTCACTTATTTCGCAGTATGAACCAAGTTGAGGAAAGTTTCCACCTTACGATATGATGATTCCGTCAAAACGTGACGCGTAGAACGAGATAAGGATCCGGTTACTTTGAAATTAGATATCCAACAATCTTTTACAATCGATAAAATATTAGAATTTTTTATAAAAATATTGTGCTACTTATTGTTGATTGCTTTAAAAATTTATCCTCCTAGCATTCGGATAATTTTCCTTTTAGGTGTAAACGAGTCTGTCAAATACTTGAATGGATACATTTAATAATGATTGCAAGTAGACGCATAAATAAGCATTTAAATCCTTTATAATATATATTATAGACTCCGCGGGAAGTCAATTTCATTACGATTCATCATTTTGTCGGTCATACATGGCGATTAGCTTATGTTTTTTCTTAACTTACGTTATGTCAATATAATATTGTCAGATTGCAAAAGTTACAACACTGTGTCCAATGGAGGTCACAGTTTATAGATCTTACAAATGATAATTGGAAGGGATATTAGATAATTATTTAATGTTGTGTTTTACATGCAAGGGACGAGAATCGACAAATTTTCATTAGTTGTAATCAAAACTCGAGATATTTTAGTCTTGATTTTCTAATATCTACTTTTCATCGATTGCATTTCGTCTTACATCTACCGAAGATATTAAAATATACGAGTTTATATTATTATATTATATCTAGTGGTTAAGAGGCACATGAGAAGACAAATGCTTCGATTTTACGAGATTAATAATTAATTACGAACTGTAAAAGGAGTAGATACAATTAAGAGATATGCTGGTTTTAAAATTTAAATTACACTTATATTGCTCTGGAAAAAGGTAGTACGGATACCTTTACGGTTGTTTGATAGGTAATTTGGATTATGGCATAAATTAAGATGCCAAGATAAGTCAGTATGCAATAAATAGTAGCTTATGATACTGTCCTTATCATCTTATTGCTCTTGGCTATTATTGGTACACATGTTAGTTTTCGAATCTTTAGATATGGAACGAAGCTTCGATATTTGATTGTATTCTTCGAAAGGAGAGAGGAGAAACCAAAGAAAAAGTATGTAATGTAGGTACTTTAATTTTTTTTTCACTCGACTAATAATGACGTATGGTGAATCGAAGAAATAATGAATGTGCCAAATTACTTGAAAAGCTCGCTTTGGGAATATCGTTAAAATTTTGATCCAACTTTAATAAAAATTGTAAGAAAAATTTTAGATCGTTGATTTAAAAAATGCAGCTTTGGGATAAGAGCATTTGAAGTTTTTAAACTCAATTTTCAACTTCAAAACATAACAATTTTAAACCTTTACATTCTTTAACTTCACTCTGCTATATCAAAATTACTTTCTTTCTTTCAAATAATCTTATATGAAATAATGGCATTTTTCTTACATTTTTGCTGCCAAAAATAGTCATACTTAATTCTTTTCATAATGGATCGAAACTTTTTGTGGCTGAATTTTGTAAGATGAAATTTCCTATCGATTTGTTGAATTATTATAGATTAGTTAGTCGGTGATTAAAAATAAATTTAAGTTTCAACTCTCATCATATCAATTCCCTATATTTTTATGCTAGATAATCAATTGAATGTATCATAAATCTAAAAAAATCTCGTGTACACATAAGTCTTGTTATTACATACAAGTCGCCATATTTACTGATCACAGTGATGTAATCGTCACGTCTGGCTATGGTACTCTTATTCATTACGAAATCATTTTTAATACTACGTGGAAATTATTATAGAAATTTATTAGTTAACGATGAACTACCAGCTATTTGAGTAACTCAAATATCTAAGTAGGCAAGATGAGATATGCGTGGTGCAGGGATGAAGTGCACTTATTCGTGCCTTCATGAAGTGCCATATGACTCTATAACTTCGTTACAAAAAATTCTTTGGTGGTAAACTAGTCAATATGTACTTTGAGTATGTGAGGAATTATTTTAAATGAAAAGAAAATTGTAGATTGTTAAAATTTAATAAGTTCTTGCATCGAAATACGCAATTGTATCGACATCCACGAAAAGATCAAGATTAATTAAAAATGTTTTACAGATTTTTTAAATATTCACAATATTTACGTAAAAAATCATTTGTTGTAATATTAGTTTACTTGAATACTTGAACGTTTTCATTTCTTTCGATATATAATACATAATTTCGTTATTACAAATATAGCACATTATTTCCAAATGTGTACACAAAGTGTAGATAAAGTTTTGAAATCAGGCATTCTTTTTAGTCAAATACGAGTATATGGAAATGGCATTTCATAATCATAATTTTAAAAAAGTCATTGCTTATTTGTTTATATGGAGGATGACGAGTATCCGGTGACATCGAGATTTTCCCCATAGTTTCAAGAGCGTCGGAAAATAAAGAATCAGATGACTTTGGCAATTTAGATAAGAATCGAAAGTTTCATCGGCTCATCCTATTAATGAAAAATATTTTGGACTGGCGAATTCTTCAGTGCATAAAGACATTATTCACCCACACACGCGCGCGCTAATAAATTAATAATTAATGAATATAATTATATTTGCATCTCTTTCAAAATAATCGATTTTTGAACATTCAAAATGCGCCCTATTTATATTTTATTATCTTATTACATTAATACTATTATTCCATGCCATTATATTTATTTATTATTAGTAATTTCACTCGGATAATTATTGAAATGAATAAGTTGCGAGACAAAAGATTGATTATTCAATTGAGGATTATTGAAATTTATAAAATTGAAAAATATTCAACGAACGAAAAATCAACAAAACATCTTTGACTGAATAAATACATATTACCAATAAAAATCAATACGGCGATATAAATTTTATACAATAATTCTCAAATAAATATACTATAACAAATACTTTTTATAATTAAGATTAAGTTTTTTTTCATTTTGAAATGAATTCATTTTTAGTTTAATAATAAACTATGTATGTAAAATAGTTCAAAATTTCCTTCTTCAATGAAGCGTTGAAATAAATTATAAAATCCATCAACATAAAAATGACAATAAAAAAACCACGTTTAAATGAAATTTCGTAGTAATCATTGTAAAACTGTAATATCATTTATCATAATTATCTGTATCTTTGTTGTTAAAAAAATTAATTTACAAACATTTAGAATTTTAATCAAACGAAACGTTACTTAAATTTTAAAATGACAATAAATATCATATGAAATTTATGAACGAAATATAACATCGATATATATATATATATATATATATATATATATGTATATATAAATTCAAAAAGTTCATCAAATTACAAGCTGCAATTAGAATATTATTAGAGAACATTAACAAACATTATTTTAAAAATGATTTTTAGAAGGCAACAAAAATCAATCACTGTTTTCTAGGCAAATATAAATTGAAAACAAGATTTAAAACACCTGAAAACTGTTGTTTATATTAATTTTTCAGCTATCAACTGTCAAAAGTGCATTCATGTTTTTTTCATAGATTACTTGAAAACAAAATGATTTTCTAAAGTTGGCAGAAATTGAAAACAGTAATATCGACAATGAAAACAAAACAACTATGAGGAGATACGCGATTCAATAAAGCTCGCAAAATATTTAGCAATATTTAAAGTTGACAAATAATTTACTTGAGAAAATCTTTAAATTTACGGGGAAAAAAAGTGTACACACCTCCCTAATGTACTGCCGTATTAAAGTGAAATCAACATTTTTGAGCGAAAAAATATATATTCACGCTCATATACATAAAATAAATTTACATACTATTGTACGTAGATAATGAAGAATTACTTTTACGAAAAGTGAGTCCTTTATGTGCGCTTGTTTCGCTGAAAATAAGCGATAAATTTTAGGAGTGCATTGTTCCCCTGCATCGTGCCCTCAAGACGTCAATCTCAAAAAAAATGAAACGACGAGCGTAACGATATTACAACGCGTAGCCAATATCAATTGTCTAATGCCGTGCGAGTGCTCTCACACAAAAGTAACTCGGGCTTTGCCTCCCCCCCACCACCCCACCCCACCCTCAGCATTGCCCACTAAGTTGTTTTGTCGATGATCGGCATAACGTTTTCCGGCGGACACGAGGACTTTTGTCCTCCCGTCAGCTGCCTTTCAGCGACGTCCGACAGCAAGACAGAGCGCATAATATGCATATTCTACTCTCTTTTCATATTCTACTTGGCTCGATGATTGCCAACTCGTCCTTTCATGCTTTCTCGCGGGAGACGTTAGCAAAGCTAATTTTGTTCCTCTCCCTTTGCACTGCCAATAGGAAGCAAAGTGTAACGGGAGACAATGAGTTGATATTTATTGTGGAGGCTGATTGTTAGAATGTGTATGCCATGCACGAAAGACAAATTAAATTAAATTAAATTTGATGATAAAATGATGACTGTAAAACATTTGGAGAAAATGCAATAATTAATTTAAGAAGAAAAACAAAGATCTATAAATACTTTTGATAAAATATCGATTTTGTTTACAATCATCACTATATTTAGAATTTATTGAGTTGAAGGAAGATTGCCTACAATGGGAAAAGGAAGCTGGTAATATAAACGTTGATCCTTTTTTTACGTAACGTAACATTTTCATAATGCAAATATTACTCATCAAATTCGTTAAAAAATATTAATGGAATACGCATAAAATTTACCATAATTCACCATTATTATCGAGTATTTTGTCATCGCCTGCTTTTTATATGAATTTCCGCCGCTTGTCGTATCTCTCCATTTGCCTCGTTACCTGACATTTGAAAAGGGATTAAAATTGTCTGGGATAAATGCTTGAGCGGTAGAACGTTGGAATTAAATGTTATCTTGGACCACAGTCATTCAAACGCCCGATAGACGCAATCCTTGCCGCCCACGTCGTATCTCATTGTCCTTGTTTTTCCGAAGGGATGCGAAAATAGCACGGACAGAAGCGAAGAATGAAAAGACGCAGCGGACTTTTGGTCTTGGCCGATTATACTAAAGGTCCTTTAGCATGTGTGTATGCGTGTGACAGGTTCGCTTGCAAAACCTACGAGCGTGACATTCACGATATTAAACGAAATACAGAGAAAAATACAAAATTCAGCAGGCAAGGAGAGAGAGAGAGAGAGAGAGAGAGAGACAGCACGGGAGAAAAGATTGAAAGAGATTGAAAGAGAGCCAGGGCTCAGTGCTAATCCGATTGGATATTCTTCTCTGCTTTGGTGGCGCAAGGAAACTCCACGGATGGCTTTTCGCAGTTTTCGAAGGTACATGCTTCACAGACGCGGTCTTATTGGACCTCCGGGCATTTAGGAGAGAGAGAGAGAGAGAGAGAGAGAAAAGGAAAACATAGTGGAAGACGACTTTAAATTAGGTTATTTATGTAAAGCATTTATTTTCAAGATTTGTCGATTTATCCAGTTGCAACTGCACCTCTAACGTTATTTATCCATCAGTTTTCCATAGACGTGCTCCTTTCATAATTTAAATTCGGCTTCATTGACAATTATATTGCTATTAAATGTTTAATTTGCTTATTCACTTGTGCATTATAATAGCCCGTTTGATTAAAGTATACGAGTGTACGTACACATGGAAAGAAAATATTTTACGAAATGCGATAAATTCTTATGTAATTTCTGAATTAGATAAACACAACAACTATAGTCCAATAATAAAGTTTCGTCATTGACTGAACACATTATTAACAAGCTGAGCAATATATTAATTTCAAGATTTATTACAATTTTTGTAACATTACGCAATAATTATCACGATATATATGGGACGCCATAGAATTGACATGAAAATATTTACTCGTTGAAATGCGTACGAATTATTAATGCAAATGTGAGTTAATAGGGGAGGAAATTTTGCCAAAAACCTTCCAACCACCAGAAAGATCAATAGTATATAATTAATAGCATAATGTTTATTATATTAGCGGACGACATGTAAGAAAATCTGAGATATCCGTAGTCTCCGGGAATACCTAATCTACGAAATAGCTAACAATTGTCGTGTACTTTTATCTAAACATAGTCATATTTATCTAGCGTAAATAGGGAATTCGCACCTATTCTAAGCGGAACTTTAATCCTGTATTATAAATGGTGATTCAACACAGAAAGTTGAACTATGAAATAAGTAATTGTAACCACAACCTGTGTCCGCGCACACATACATATGCATGATAAGCACACAACTAACTGCACACATCCATTCGTAGAGCTAAGGCTTATACTCAACACAAAGCATGTTCTAAGCGTTGAATAAATTAATTCTCCTTTTACGAAAAGAAAATATAACAAAAAATGTAATTAAACGCACTCGGCGCATTATCATTACTATTGTTCCTCGTTGGTATAATAAATTCATTATATTTATTGCTTAATCACAATACTGCTTTATTTGCTATTGAAAGTATCTTATGAAGTCTTATTCAAGGGTGAAAAAACGAAGAAGAAAAAATCAATGTCTCTTACAAGGAAAATATCCGGAGGAGTACAACTTTCAGGATGGTTGGTTTTCCTTTATAGCGCTGGAAAATTGTCGGCAGTGATATTTCCCATAATGTATTTTTACTTTAAAACAAACAAAAATAATTAAATAGTAACATAGTAACATAATAGTAACACAAAATATAAATTATAAAGTATTGCATTTGGCTTAACGAGTATAAGAATATTAATAGAAATATTGAACGGATAAGTAAAGTTTCGATATAACTATGATTGTTATATAAAAACTCATTTGTATGTCGATATTTTGACAATTTATCTTCGACAACTTTGCATTATCCCCTTAAATATACGTGTATGCAATAAGCATATATTTTCTTATAATACACGAATATATTAGAAAAGGTTCCCTTTTCATTTGGATTTACTAATTACTTCCTTGGTTAGAGCATAAATATTACGAATAAATTAAGCTCTTAAAGTAGCTTAAGTCAAACGATACTTAGGTTAGTAAATTTATTCAATCGCCCTTGATGCCTTTGAGATCGAATAATTAATAGCTTTTACATTGCCATTTAATCAATTGAAGCAAATAGAACTCGAAAAATAGTTTATAGTTTAAAGAAAAATAGGGTCCACGAAATAGTATAAAGCAACAAATAAAGAATCGATAATCGTCACAAACAGAAAGTACAGCGGCACTGCTATACACAGCGTAGCGAAAATAAAGAGAAATATTATTGCGTCGTTAAAATTTTGCATAACTGGTTGAAAGTTTTTATAACGAAAATGGTGTAAATTTCAGGCAAACATTTGTTATTCGTAATAGATTCGAATCCTGCAAAAACTCTTATATCCATCTTCAATCCACTTCATCTAATGAATTATAATAATAAGGACAAAATAATACAATTTCCACATTAATTACCAATACTTTTATTAATAGCAACAATTAAGTGATATTACCAATAGTTTCACATATCCACCTATCCAATAACATACATCTCTTTGTTCTCGGGAATGCGATTCTATTTAGTTTTTTTTTTTTTTTTTTTTGAGCTCCTGCCGAGCGAGCACCGAACTCCCACATATTTGTACATACATATAAGAAAAACAAAGATTATAACAATTGTCATAAGCGGGGAGTAATCGAAATTCATCGAGCTCTTTACACGGAGGCAGGAGACTTTTAGCCGACTCTATTGCTTTAGACTCGTGAATAACTCGTGAAAAACCAGCAGCCTCTTGAATTACGGACGGAATCAGTCGTTTGAAGTCGTTGCCGACGCCTTAGCGTAAACTCACCTAATGATGCCCGTCTATTTGACGGAGTTAAAGTTATTCAAATGACGAGGTTTCATGTTACTCCTGCTGCTGTGGGAGCAGGTGTGTGCATAGCTCTTGAAGGATACAAAGCTGCTTTAATGGCGCGATCCGGCGTATACATAAATGTGTCGCACATGCGCCGCGGCTCGGCACTCTCCGCGATCGTGAAACGCCCGTAGTTTCGCGGATATTGTGAATAAGGCAGAGAGAGAGAGAGAGAGAGAGGGGGCTTCGCCGTTAAGATTTACTGCTGCGGCCGAATTAGGGAAGCTGGAGTAGTATCGATAGCTGGAGACGGACGAGGTTATGTCGATGAGGATAGGCGGCTGGGTTATTGAAAGGGCGGCGGGTTGGTGGTGGAGGGATTGGCGGGTGTTAAAAAATTTTCTGTGCAATGTTCGTCGGGACAAGCGGCCCGTTAGAATATTTAAAGAATTGTCCGGGGAAAAAGCGCGCTAAAGGCTTTTTTCCCTTTCGCCGAAAAGCTCATTCGCAACACTCGTGCATACTAAACGCTAACGAGAAAGTCATACGAGCGACACGTAAAAAGAGCTTTTAAAGTAAAGTAATAACTCTCTTGTCACGCATGGTCCGCCTGTCATTATCCAGTACAGGCGTCCATCCACCCTCGCCCAAACGATCCCCACGTATTGCCCACTAGATTTTCCCGAGCAAAGCCCTACGACCGCAGCAACGCCACTAAAAGCCAGATAAATTTTTGAGGCCTCGGCAGTCTAGTTCTGTCCCTCTTCTTCCCCTCCCCCCAACCCCGTCCGCCCATCGCAACGCAACACCACCACCCCCCGCTCATACGCTCATATCGCCCATTCTCTCTCTCTCTGTCTCTCTGTGTCTCTGTCTGTTGTTGGCGAGCTACTGGGCGCCGCTCATTGTTAACAAGATCGCGAGCAAAACGTTCGCGGGTGGAGCAACTCCCCGAGCTCATTGGTAACGATAACGACGCTCCCGTCCCTATAATGGAATTCGTTAATACGAGACGTCATTTTCAAGGGAGAGAGAGAGAAGGGGAGCGAGAGCGAGACGAGGGTGGGCGGCTCGCTTGTAATTTCGCACCGAGGAACTTTAAGCCACGGAAAATTGAAGACGCGAGCGGAGCTAAACTGTGGCCCGCGCAAATCGATCTTCCTCCCCTGGCTCGGCTCTCTCCTCCTCGGGATTAAAAATGCCCGTCGATCGTTAATGGACACATCTGGAGCTACGGACCATCGCCTCGTAAAGCTTCTGGGCTGTATTCCTGAGCGCGCCTCCTCGCTCGCTCACGAATTTATCCTCACGGAAATCTGCGTCCAGTCCTTCGGGTTAATGGCGAATTTCACGAGTGACGATTAATTAATGCTTTATGGATGTTGTTCTTAAATGAAGTACAGGTGATTCCGAGACACATTTTGTAACGGGATTATGTTGGATCGCTGTTCCACGAGAGCGTGACGCTTTTAAGGACGGAGCGTTAATATTGAAATGTGATTATGATCACGGTCATTAAGTTGTGGAGAACGATTGCCGTTTGGTAATTTGAAATACATTAATCGAACATTTTCTACTAATTTTCAATTTTGTTAGATTCAATAATTAAATTATAATCTTACGCCCAAGTATGAATTAATTAAATGTTTTTTTTTTTTTTTATTATCAATTCATACAAAGTTCGATGATGGTCCATGTGGTTGCTACGCAATTTCATTTTCAAATACTTTAATGCAACTTTCATATCGATCCATTAAAATATTTAACTTACATGAATGCACGAAAACACAAATTTGGAATAACTTGTATGCTTTGTAGTAAATAAAGTGAGACAGTCTTAATTACCTTTGCTACCAGTATCAAATTCAAGTATTACAAGTTAATAAACCTAAAGGGGAAAATAAATCTCCTACCTTATGAAAAATTGAACCTTTTACAAAGGTACGCTAGGTAATCCATCAGCAAATTAGGATTTTATACTTTAGCTTAAATATAGAAGTGAAATATTATGGAGATTAAATTTCTAATCGTTTAAATAGATAACAATTTCATTTGTAATTGTATATCGATGCTACGACCATGAATTCATTTATAATTCATATATATATATATATATAAAGATCTTTGTGTAGCTTACTCCGTGTGAACATTGAAATACTTATAATTGCATTGAATCCTAATTTAATCAAAACATTCAGTTCAATATACGTCATCGTGTACTTACTACATACTACTACATTGCCGTAATAGTTTAAATTAGAATTTTAGCTACGTTTTGTGTATGTATAATCCATAAAGTTCTACATATGAGATTCTATCTATGAGATTCTATTCTACATATGAGAAAAAAAATAAAACTCTTTTAATAAAATCACAGAAGGACATATCAAGTTTCGCATATCCTGCTATTGCTTACTTGGTAATACAATTTATTTGAGATCCATAAATCCCATTATTTTTTATGTGTAATAGAATTCACGATTTTCAAAAAGAATATGACTTGGTAATAATTTGATTAACATTGGATAGTTCGATACCTATAAAGAGCAAATTTATCTGCAAAAAGAATAGATAAAAGGAAGAAAATATAAGCGAATGGATGTACATAACATTTAAAATGTATTTAATCAGTTTTTACAAGAAGTGTCAAAGAATAATTGAAAATCAGCAAATCCAAATGGAAAAAGCAAATAAAAGCTGACCATACTTTGATATTCAATAACTGAAAAGTCAGAATTAATACGATTCTACTATATTCTAAAATCATTGATGGCTTAAATGAAAAATAAAGGTCAATGCATAAAATCACGGGCTACGTGTAAATGTCCAGCGCAACGTATGCGCACAATAATCATAGCTTCGAATAATCAAACTTATATTAAAAGCTTAACCGGCCGTCTACGTAAATCCAAAACAATGTTATTTGCCAACAAATATCCAATCGCGTAGCCTCCGATGAAAAAAATCGGCGCATCCATAAATTCAAATTCAGATGAAAACCATAAAAGCGACCAAGACCTACTTGAAATTTTAACGCGCCGCTCATCGAAATTAATACCCTCTCCTTCACAACCTCAACCCACCACAACCGGCCGACGGTAAATCACGCGCAGTTATAACCCGCTCGACGACGGTCCTCCCCCACCCCCCCCCCCGCCATCCCAGCGGAAAAGCAATCACCTCGTGGGTGCCGATAAGTTGTAAAATTGGCTTCGTGGGCGCCATGACACGCGCGCATCGAAAAACATAAAGGACGATGATGATTATTAAACGTGTGTGTCGGGCTACATTGTCCATAAAACGCAGGGGCCGAGTGCCGCTGGTGTCAATCGCACTCCCTCGGCTTATTGGCCCTTGGGCGCGTGACTGGACGTCCGGAGATTACCCGAAGCACCTCCGCGCTTAATCTGCAATTAATGTTGCGAATTGCGGCGAAGCCTATGGCTCCTCGCCGCGGAGGTTATGTCACTTATCGATGCGAGAACAGCGTCGCCGTTTCCCGAGTTTCGCCTCTCTCACTCTCGCAGGCACTCTCCTCCCCACCCACCCAAATGTCCTTTTAAAGCTCCAACGTTATTCCCCGGCCCCTGTTACGTGTGGAGTCTTAATTTCGGACGAGCGTGCCCCTGATGGCGCACCGAGTTGAATTTATGCGAGTCTCCGGGATTAGGGATTCATAACCTAGAGCGGCTAAACTTTGTTTCCCTCTCCTCAAAGAATATATTTTAGGCAGAATTGTTACGAGCTGTGTTTGGCTCTCTACGTACTTTGATGTTTTGTTAAATAAAGCAGGGCAAAGTTTGAATGGTGAAGGCTGGGATGAACAATTTGCAGGCTCTGCGCTTTGTAAAAGTGTTTGAAAATTGGCAGCAATTGTTTCTCCTGGTAAGTATGGCTGGCGTACAATTTACGTTGGTATTTGCAATGGCTACGGGTAATAAAATGTGCGAAGATCTGTGGCGATTATTGATATTATTTCTCAAACGAGCGCGGATGTCTCTATGGTAGGGAAATCTGAAAGCCAATAAAACGGAGTAAATCTTTTGAGCTCATTAATAACATAGAATGAACAATGACATTTTTAAATTGAACCTTTGTACATTTATTGCTTTGGTATTTTTCTTTCTTTCCCTTTTTTTTTTTGTTGTTGTTGTTGGCAGCACTTGAAAAACTTGCACAATGAAGAACATAAATTAAATGAAAGCGAATAAATGCTTCTGCAACAGAGCTTTTTAATAATTCTACTGTTATCTTAGCTTTATTCTTTCTTTTTTTTTTTTTTTGTTTTATAAAAATGCAAATGAGTAATTGTATATGAAAATAGTCAAAAGCAGGAGTAACGAAATATCCGTTAAATTAATTGTATCATAGGAAGTCGAGCAATTAATTTGCTTAGATATTCAAAGATTTATTATAGATTGAAGAAAATCACTTTGCACGAAAGGTAATTTTATGGTCTTTTGTAAGCAGTTTACTATCGAACGTTTCTATATTTTTTTTTTTATTCAACTGTACAATTTTATGCTTAAATTGAAATTTATAATTGTAATAAATAAACATGCAGAAAAGCAAAGATGAATAAATTATGCACCGTATGTACAAATTTTTTATTACACAAGAACAAACGATTTTGTCGCGGAAATAATTCCAGTGAATTTTACCCTCATTGGATGGCGTGGTGGGGGGGAAGGGTGGGGATAGGTAGTGGGGGGAAGGGAGGGGATGGGTAGCCAAGAAATTTAAAACGGCGCAAATTAATTATTAAATATAATCCGAGGTCAAAGTTATTTGTAATAATGGGTGAAAGATAAAAGTTAAAAAATGAACGGAAAATTGAGTGGAAAGTTGCGGAAGATAAACGAGATAAGTATGTCCTTTAATTAGCTCGAGCACAGTTTACCATATTTTATTTAAACCAATTGCTTCGATTATTTTAAATGAAAACTCTTATGCAAGATCATTATCTTGCTGATACTTAAATCACGTAAGAATCATTACTTAAGGACTCTTATGCAATAATCACTACTTACTTAAACGAATACTTTTGTAAGATTATTAATACGATAGCCAAAATAAAAAGGAACTACACTTGCTTTAATAATAATCACTGTTAATTTCAAGCCCTTGTCCATGTATATCTTGCACTCTTGTTCTTACTAATGACTCGGGAACACTGGCCCTCCCTTCCTCGCGGCCTCCGAAATTCTGCTTATGATTTCACTAAAAACCGCTGGGTGGGGAGTGGCATTTTTACGCGGAGGAGGAGAAGCATCGCACAATTGTTGTTACTATGTGCTTTTCTATGTGTATTATCGAGGACATGGCTTGTTGTTTATATTGCCGGGCCTCCAGCTCGGCAACGAGCGGGGCAGGGGGTGAGGGGGAGGGGCGGCAGGAGTCGGCGGGACAAATTTCGAGGAATTGAGACGTTCGTTACTGACCGAATCGATATTCTGGGAATCTCGAGAAAATTCCAATCATTGTTTTTCATAAAATTCGTATTTCTCATTCTAATTTAAATACAATACGACATTATAAAAATAAATAAATTATATGGCCACATGAAGCTATATGCAAAAAATTCATATGAATTCATAAATCCTTTTACATGTCGATAAAAATACTCATAATAAATATGTAGAACGGAAAGTATAAAGTAAGTGAAAAAAAAAATTAACGAACTGTAATTTGGGATAGAAAGTTAAGAAAACCCAAATAAATAATATTCTACTAATTATATTTAAGATGTATTTTCATATATTTAATTTTATTTTATTTTTTAATTGTTGTACATTTTTCAATTTATTTTTCAAAAATATAAAATTTTTTAAAGTACATAAATTATAGTAAATAATTACAGCTACATTACGTCAAAATTCAAAATAAAAACACACTCTTATCTTTAATGGCATCTTTTAAAATCACACTCGACATACTCCTATATTAATTAAAAAAAAAAAAAAATCATTAAAAATCTGAAGCCATTTTTCATTTTAAAAGAAGGCAGACGATTCTCAAGAAAATATTTGTGTAATAAAGACGATGGACGATAGACACATAATCATATTATGTGTAGGTTTGCGCGTGCGCCTTCTCTCCTTCGAGTAACAATATAATACTTTTTAACTTCCCTTTCCTTTATTAATTAATTGCCGAGACGAAGCTGGTGGCATGAAAAAAAGCGCGGAGAATTTTTTCGGCAAACACATCAGTATAATTAGCGAATAAAAACTTTTTGACATAATGCTATATATTATGCTAATGTAAACATAAAAGCCTAAACATACACCCGAAACCCCATATAAAGAAATAACATAACTCGAAGCAAAGAACCACTACCGCTACATTGTCCCACACCCCATTGTCAACACCCTCGAAAAACATTACCTCCAACATCCCCTTGGCACTTCTAAATAAATGCACCCATCGATAGTATCGAAATCTGAGATACCGGAGAGAGAGAGAGAGAGTCAAGGGCAATGTATATCTATATATCTATATATATATGGTGTATATGGTGTATAACGAAATGAAATGCGTATGTCATCTACTAATTCACTTGCAGTGCGTGTTTGGCCACTACTGGCGCTGAAATCTGGAGCTCTTAGGAATCATTTGGTTATTGGCTGGCGAGCCTTATGTACTGTATTTTGGCTTCCCATTGCCATTTTCATGCTCCAACGCCCCATTCGTTTACAAACGATAACGCAAGAGATCATAAAAGAAAATGCGTCGTGGAGGCGAGGGAGGCTGCGTTGTGCTTTTGCTCGGTGTTTGCCGTCGATATGCCCAACGCCTCTTTAATATATAATCGCCACCTCCACGACATTACTCCGCCAAGATTAATTCGGTGCTTCATTCCCAGATCTAATGTCTCGATAATTCCCATTATAAAAAAGGATTTAGGAAATAAATAGACCGAACGGCGCACGATGGATCTTACATTATCTTGGCTTGGATGGAATTTATCTCAAATTTGAATATACTTTACGTGTGGCAAAATGCGACTTCCTCGAATTTTAAAGTGAATTTTTTCTATCAGCTAAAGAGCTTCATTTTACATGCCTTATTTATCTTTTCGGGTAATTTTTATGCAAGCATTTTTCATGCAAGTAACTTGCGCTTTCGAAATGCGCGACTGTCTTTGAAAATTTTCAGGAACATTAATTTTATGCTTCTTTTACTGCACGGAATGAAATTATTTTACATAAAATGTCAGTCGCTTATTAATCTTCAGATACCTGAAATACAATGAATAATCGTCACTTTGTTGAAAGAGAAATGATCTCGATTAAGTCTTTAAATATTAAGCATGACAAATAAGGTCTATTTTACATTAATTTCTTCTAAAGGGAAGGTCCTCTTGATTAGGGCAAACAAACAAAGACAAACTTTTGTAAGCAGAGTGTGCATTATACCGCGTATTATACGATTTATTGAACGAAAATCGGCAGATTTTTGCCTTATCCCCACTCCCGGATACGTTCATATAAAATAATAAACTACAATTACACGTTAAAAATAATTCGTAAATTCTTCTCCAAAGGTACCATCTTTAATGGGCAGTATGTCTTGCTGAAAATTCAATGAAAGAAACGGGAAAGCTTCCAATGTAAATTATTAAAGTCCAAGTGTAAGAAAAGAAAGATATATCGAGGGTAAAGCGAGCAAAGTATAAAGATAAAAAGGGAGTTCATTCGAAATAGCAGTTTGGGTGTTCTGAGAAACGGGGGGAAAAGGGGCGAGGGATACGTCTCTGGGTGTGCGCGGTCTTATACGGTTTTGCTCTCCTTCTTTGCACCATTCAACCCCACCTTCCACCCCCAACCCACAAATCCACCCCTCACCGCCTCGCTCGCCGCCGTCCCGTCCATCGCTTTGCTCCTTCGCTCGCCGTCGGCCACACCGTCGTTTCGGCAATGCAGTTCGTTATTCCAAAAACTATCCACTTTGGTACTCTTATATTCAATACATTTGCGATGGCGAGGGTCTCCACAGTGCGCGTTTCTAGCACTCCCCCGAGGGTTCGCACGAAGGGCAAAAAACCCCTTTGACCCGATGTTTCGAGCCACTCGGGCCGCTATCGTCCGACTTCATCGTAGAGTTACGCCATCACCGTGGACTGCCTCTTACTTTCCCTTTACCAACCTCATATGTATTCCCTCCCCC
>JAPYYT010001789.1:0-23232 GCA_030522565.1 Ceratosolen corneri
ATACATCTGGCAATCATAAACGTATTGAATGTACGAAAAGAATTATACAAAACAAAGAGGTAGTACCGAAAATCGAGAAACAGCATGATTCTCGAACACTCTCATATATTCTACAATTGTACACGTAGAATTTAAAATATTTCTTAATAGGCCACATATTTCTTCGTCATTACGTCTTAGATGTCCTAAAGGTATTTATTAAGAGTTTCAAAAAAAAAAAAAAAAAAAAAGAATACCCACGTGCAAAGTAAAATACCTATGTACGTTTATCATATCGGGTATACATTTGCTCTTCTTGTAATTTAAAGCCATTATGAGACACAATGGATGTGTGATATACAAGAGACGAGTTTTCATGCGCATGTGTAGATATCATGTTTCCGCATGTCTTGCTTTTTGCGTCACAGTTGAATAGCGATTGCAGTATAACTTGGAACGGTTAATGCAGCAGATTTCAGAGGCTGCATTGTAAGATAATTTTTGAGAAAATGTGTAGTACCATACAGAGAATTTGAATGTTGTTTTAGATTGGTAATTTAAGGGAGATTTTGGTATTATTATTATTAAAACCGCTGCTTTATTATCCCAGCAACAATATACTGAAAAGAAAGACAAATAGAGTTCAGCGCGAGAACTTTATCTTTTAAAAGTCTATATGCTAATGCAAGCCATTTGCCGGTTGAATAATCATACAGCTTTTTCAGTTTGCAGTTATGCCACATATAACCTAAGAGCCTTAAGAGAGACTGAAAAATTAATGCGGCCAAGACATACTAGTTATTAGTATCAATTATTTTAGAAAATTCACATTAAAAGTGCATAAATACTTGCTTATATGTAGATTATCAAATATACATTTGCAATAAATTAAACCAGTGAAATGTATTAATTTATCATAAAAGGTAAAAAGCAACGATAACAACGTAGAATCTATGCTGCACATAAAATTAAATCACGAAAATTAAACACACGCGTAGAACATAAGTAACATAGATTTGTCATGTTTTGTGAAATTTTTTTGCATTTGGATGATATGCATGCTAGAAATATAATTATAATTAACTGCTTAGTAAATTGTAATATAGGGGTACAGATTTATTTTCATTATATATCACTATAAATATATATATATATATATATATGAATGATACATATCTCGTAGCAAATTACTTTTTAATAACAATTCAAAATATTTATAAATGTATGCGCTACGTATCTTATAAGTAAATAATTTATACATTAAATTATAAAAAGTGAGCAAAAATTGATTTATTTCTTTTAAATATAATGATTGTACTAATTGAAACAAGAATTTTCGTTTAAAATAGTATAATTTCATTAAAACGGTAAATGTATTCAATTGGAATAAAGAGGCTTTTACAGTAAACTCTAAAATCATTAATGATTTAATTTCTTAATTTAATTTCATTATCATCTATTCATGTACAATGTGCATAAATAATTTTAAAATAATTACTGACTTTCAATTAAATCATTTGGCTTTGAATATTTATTTGAATTAAATATATATATATAAATAATAAATATTAAATTAACTTCTCATGTTAAATGTTAATTATTTACAACAAATATTCTAACTGTAATTATTAATGAATTGAACATTAATAATATTGTTTTACAGGTGGAGTAACAGTTACCTAAAAAAAAAAATTACCATTTCGATTTTCGTAAATATGAAATAGAGTTAAGTATTGATTTATTCAGGCTTCTTATTGTAGTTTATTAGAACATTTTTTCATTTATTTTCACTTATTCCGAGCATAAGAATATTATATTTATTAAACCCTTTTGGACTGTATAATATAGGACTTTAAAAGACAAACAGGAGAAAGTCCCGTTAAGATGGAATTAGACTTCTCCAAAATCTCTTCGTGACACTCAATACGAACTGTAGTCGAGCATTTTGTATTGTTCGTACTTAACTCTATCTCAGAGACATTTTATGTGTAGCAAGTTAAAGGGTAAAATAGTTGAAAAAGATTGTAGCATTCGTAAAAAAGGTTAAATTACGCATGAATTATAAAGAAAATAAAGTTATATAAGATGATAATTTTTATGTATTTTTTCCATTCGAAGAAAGTTTAATGTTCATCTTAATATTTGTTTTTGTGAAACAGTTGTGGTATTTTAAATAGAAAATTATTTTGCATTTTTTTTTTATAGGTAGATTATATTTTAATAACTTTTGACAATATTAAATTGTAATAATAGTAAATGTAGTATAATAGTAATAATAGTAAAAAATATTCCTGTACCAAACGAATGGTTTTAATTTTATATGGATACATCGTACTTTAATATATAATTTTCCACTCTTTATACGTTTTTTTGGGTATTTTAGTTTACTTATATAAATATAACGAAAAAAACACCTGAATAGATTGATATATATATATATATATATATATATATATATATATATATATACAAAAGCTCATGCAAAAAGGTATTCCACAGAACGTCTGTATACACAAGTATTTTAATATGTATTTTTTTATGCATTAAGAAATTCATTGTGGAATTTGCAAGTATGTATTTCTTTATATTTGAGTAATGTATGGTAATATGATACATTGTATCGTGCAAAAGTCATCCAAGTATTTACATATGCATATGTATATAAAGACAGAATTGTATTTAATCTAGGCAGTGTTCTGTGTTTTTTTATATGTATAGCATTTTATATGTATAGACTTATGTTTTCTACAAAATAATTGGATTCACATTCTATTATGAATCACAAAAAGAATGTACAAACATTATTTTTAACTTTAGATTACTAATATTTCTAATAGTTGTCTACGATGTCTTAAAAGTTTGTTTTACTTCCACTCGTTAAGTAATATTATATACAATATCAGAATATTATAAAGGTATATATGTTTTAAAATAAAGAACTTGATAAATTAATTTTCTTAAGAAAAAAAATATACCCGAGAAGATATTTTATGTAAATGCATTTATGTTGTGCTTATATTTTTGCCATTTATAAAATTATGCAATATTTTGAAATATCCTCTAAGGAAAATATTCTGTATCGTAAACCTATTATTTATTTTTAAAAATTTTAATACATCATAATGTTATAATTGACATATTCCTACTATTCTGCATTTCCGACATTCAACATTATACATTCAACAATAGGAAAACTTTATCACTTCAAACTGACCATTTGAACAACGATAATTTATAAGCGATCATATTATCTTGCGAATGTCATTGTGTTTCAAAGTTATTTAAATACCATTGCATGCTCATATAATCTTTATAAAAATAAAATTATTAATTAAGTAATATTTGTGCTAAACACATGCTTTCGTAAAGAAATTATTATAATTTTTAATTATGTAAATGAAAAATTATTAGATATATATATATATATATATATGTGTGTGTGTGTATATGATATATCGACATATGCGGATAGTTCTAATTGAATATGTGGTCGTAGAAGCATAAGGCACATATATCTATCATAAGAAGCTAATGTTATGCTCCAAAAGAGAGAGAGAGAGGGGAGTCGTTAGTACGGGAATCATGAATGAGAATGGAATGGAAAAGACCTGGAGACCGAATAAGTCAATATAACAGACAGGCGATAAGGAACCAATGAGCATAAGATAAGTTGGAAACGGAAAAAATTAAGGAAGATATGCAACTGCTAATTTTTAGAATATTTTTCCTTCAATTAAAACTGGAGAATAAAATAGAATATCTTTCAATAAAATTAAATAGTACATATATTGTCAGAAAACAAATATATTAAAAATACAATAGGATTTTGGTGAACATAACTGCAGAAATTTAAGTAAAGATTTGTCATCTTTTTTAGACACAAAAATATTTTACAAAGAAACAAAAATGTTAGAAAGAAGAAATTACTCTAAGCAAGATTTATATAACTGCAATAAATTTGTTGAATTTAAAGAAAAGCTGCTTAAAAAAAAATGAATGAAATAAAAATATGTTCTATAGTTCTATACTAGTTAGAATTATGTGAGAGCTTTGAATACTTGAGAAAGTTGCTAAAAAGTGTTTGAAAAAGATTTTGAGAACTAAAAGAAGTATTAAATTTCGAACTGAAAATAGTCGATAAAATATATTCGAAATAAAAAGTTATCGATAAGAGTGAGAGAGAATCTTATAATTCAGAAAGTAGCAAGTAAGGAGGGATGAGATTTATCGAAAGTTAAAAATATCAATTATTTGTGGTCACTAAGTACATACACATTCATAAATAAAAAATAATTCATTTACAGTAACATACATAATAATATTGTCTTTAGATCGATTACGAAAAGTTTTATAAAGAAAGATATATAAAATATACTTTTTTTTATTTGTTTTATTAATTGTTTAATAATTTCTTATTAATAATTAGTTGGGTGTATTTGCTTATATTAGCATTGAAGCTAAATAAACTGTATATTTGAAAAAAAATATAGGCACTAATATTTCAATATTAGTTCAATATTATTAAATAAATTATATGATTTTACTGGAATTGTAAATTAAGCAAAAGTTTCATAAGGCCCCGAGAGTTTAATTTAGAAAGGTTACTTTATAAATACAGATTATAATCGACAATATTATCATTCAAAAACAATTGAAAACATTTTAGAAAAAACAACAAAGTTTTTTATTTTAATTATTTTAACTTGTAAAATTAATATAAGTGCAAAAAATCTAAGCGCATAGTATTGCAACTGTCTGTACATCTAATTAGATAATAAGTGCAATAAATCAGTGCTGAAATTTAATCATCACAAGTTTAATATTTAATATATATATATATATATATATATATATATATTTATGACTAGTTAATATTAAACAGATTATGATAATTATATATTATATTTGTATTTTAATAATCATAAATATAAATAAACAATAATTTTCCACGTATTTTATCATATGAAATACATATGTATCTATATGCACATTTTATTAGAAGATTTATTACTTTCAACTTCAATTTTACGAACTTATATTGGAACTAAATTTATAAATCATTAATTTTTAGATTATTTTTGAAGCTTTCATTGATTTGAAAATGTATGCCTAAGAAGTAATTTATTCAAATAAAAAAATTAATTAACCATATATACAGTCTATTAATATATTTAATACAAAAAACAAAATTAAATGGGAGTAAAAAATATTATTACGTGATTTTTTAACGTTGGAAAAACTGCACATGTCCTTTCTCTCTTTTGTCATATTTTATTCTCTGTCTCTCGCTCTATTTATCTATTTATCTATTTATCCATCTATTTTATATTTCGTTTTCGTGCTTTAGTCCGTTTTTAAAGTTTTTCACATATAAGATAACCGTTGACTAGATATGCTGTTATATAACTTATAAAGAAGAAGTTGAGATTGTGTGTGAAAACCGAATCCAGCGACTGTCGGAACACGTGGAAATTTGTCGACGTTCACGAATATATCTAGTCGACATAGAAAAATTACCGCAGAGATTTTCTTAAACGTATAAATGAAATAAAATATAATAAAATAAAATGTAAGGAAATGTACATAAACGCTTGATGAATTAGCGAATAGTTAAGAATAACGTCAATAAGGTTATTTATAAAATAATTGGATTTCATTTATTATTAAAAAAGTACGATTATTTTTGTTAAATTAAATTGTAATATTTTAAGGTCAGCCGATGATTTATATGCTTGGATTAATAAAAATGAAATCTGTATAGGCCATCAAAGGCAATTAATGTTATAATATTCAATAATAATAGGATAGTATTTTATAAATATACGTGTCGAGGGATAAATGTTATTAAAAAATGTAATTTTTCATCATTAATTCATTGTTTAATATTGTTGTTTTACATTGTAAAAAAAGTACAAATTACAATAAAAAAAATGTTTAGTGCAATATTGAATAATCAACAAGACTTCTTTTATTCTTTTATTATATTCGGATTAATGTTTAAGCAGTTAATTATCCATAATTTTTTAAATGAAATATTATATTAAATCATACAATCAGTACAAATTTATTTATGTAACACAAGTCAGTTTATACAAAATTAAATCATATTATATTACTTGGAGTACATTAATAATTATAAAGTCCAATTAATATTGTTAAAAAATGAAAAAAAAATTATATTTATATTTAATGACATATATATTACATTATTATATATTATTATATATATATTAATTACATTATTTATAATATTTATATTTGTATTATATTTGTTAATAGTTTGTTAAATAAACATTTTAATGAATTTGGTAATAAAAGTGTGGCGAAAACCATATGTATTGCACTCAAATATGATCATTAAAGTACAAATGTCATATTAAAGAGCATCAGTTATTATTGATTTGTTCTATATTTATTACTAAATTATTTATTACTAAATTATTAATTAGTGATAAAGTAAGCTTAAATGTAAAAAGAAGTAATGTATGTGATTTGCAGATTTCTACAAGTACTTCTTTACCACAACGCGTTCGTCTTAAAATCCGAATTTTGTTATTATCATTTGGTTTTGTTAATGTTAATTAAGCGAATTAACATGAAGATAAACTTTATTAATAAAAGTAAAAAAACGCTATCTCACAACAACCGAAAATATTTCTTTTCATACATTCAATAGAATTAACGAATAATTCATTTTTATTTACTAGTATCGTTTATGTCAATTATTACAGTACGTATACAATAACCTAATTAAATAATAATATTACTATTAATTAAATATGATTGATTAAACATTAATATTATGTGAATATGAAATTCCTCATAATCAATAAAAATACTCACGAGTATTTTATTATTTATTCGTAGTATTAAATTTACAAATATCAGTTTATATAAAAATATTTTTACAAGGTATATTGTATTGAATGCAATATATTATATTGTAGTGAATATATAATTCTATGTATAATAAATTCAATACAATATAATTATAAATATATGATATTGTATTGAATGCGGTACTCAAAAATATTTTTGAAAATTTAGGAACACATTCATTTAAAGGAAATCCAAATTCTTTATAAATTAAAATTTTTTCCCCAAACATTCTCGTACAATAATTATTTTTATGGACGTAAAAAGTATTACGCAAAAAGTTTCATGATCATTATTACTACGTGATATTTCTTTTTATTTACATTACACTCTTTTTTATTAATTTTTCCTTGCAATTTTGAATGTGCGAATCGACGCGTAAAGATATTACATTGAATAGGAATTACAAGTGCATATTACGAGTAAGTAAAATAAATAGAGATAAAGTGAGAGAAAGCACACGATGTGGGAAAAGGGAATAGAAAAAAGTGATCAAGTCATTTACTTCAGTGGTTCAGGGATCAAAGGAGATTGAGAATGAGAAGGCGAAAACAAAGAGATGGAGAAGGCGAGTCTTCTCTTCGCAATATTGAGATTCTTTACATTTCTCTGGAGTAAAAAATGAACTCTCTCACTCGTGCGCATTATCGAAAATCCTTCAATGGTGGCTGAAGAAAAAGGAAATCTTGTCCATTTCTTCATTTATTTTAAGTCACTACCGTGAGTCGAGTATATATGTCGTAATAAAGAAAAATTATATGTACATATATATATATATATATATATGCATATATTAAAAGTAATATCGAAATTGCAAGAACTATAGTGATACAATGTACAATTATAATTATAATTATAATTATAACATAATAATATAATATGTAATAATGGCGTTTAAATAATTATAAAGTTAATGTGCAAAGTTTAATTAGATTTATCGAATAACCACAATAAAATATACAATATTCAAATAATTCAATCTGCATTTTAATTTATTATAAAGGAGCGCCTTGATTTTGATGAATTTATTTATTCAAATAAGTATCGATCTTTTATTATTTAAAATAGGTTCTAACGCTAATATAAAAAGTAAAACTGAAATTTATAATAGAAAATATTTTATTTAAATACTTAATGAAAGAGGTTGATAAATTTTATTCATAAAAATATAATATTAATTTTAGAATACTTTTCAAATATATATTATTCACCAAGTTTAAATAAGCCTGTAAAATAAAAAACAATGATAATTCAGTAAATAATAATCATATATGAGTAATTTTTTATTTAAATATTTCTCCATTTTTTTTTTTAAATAATAATTCTATTTCAATGGTAGATGTAGTTTTTTTTTCAGGACTTACTTTATTTCTGTAAAGGCTACCACTGAGTTGTTAATATTCGATCAATATTAGAAGCAATTAGTATAAATAGTTTACGGTTATTTATTAGTTTTGTGATCTGAAATGGAACTGAAGATTCCCAATTAGATATTCACTAGAAACGTCTCGTAATTTAAAAGTACTTTATACTATTATCTGACTCTATCTTTTAACAATCTAGTAACCACAGCATAAAATTAATAAAGTTTTCATTTCACTAAATGTAAAGTATATGGCCCACATGTGAGAGAGCTTTTAAAAAGAATTTTTAGTAATAATTTATTACCTCTTTTAATGTGAGGGTATGTAATGTAATATAGGAGAACATTTTCATAGACATTTCAAAGTAAAAATACAAAGCGATAAGAAATAGACGTAGAAACGAGCGTCAATAAAAAAGTACAGAAAGATATCAAGATGGATCAAAAAAACTTCCAATAGAAACAAAGACTGAGTATGAAAGGATATTAAGAGAATAATCACGTAGAAAAAGTAAATGAGTAGATGTAAAAAAGATGATATATTACATCAAGAGAAAAAAAAATGAAAAAAACAGTGAATAAATTTCAACGTTATGTTGTTGTGGCAATTTGACAGTTTGTTTTTTGAATTTTATTTTTATATGAATTTATTAATAAAAAGTATTACACGGTTTTTTCTATACTTCATTAAATTTAATCTCTTAATGAACTTTAAATAACATATATTTTTAGCGATTTCATGCCATTTTCCATGATTAGCATACAAATAATACAAGTTTGAATTTTATTCAGAAATTTGGTAGAAATTTAAAAATATGATATTACTTTTAAAATATATGCATAATTATATAAGCATTTTTTTGAGCTTTATACTTTCAAATTTACCATTAATAATAGTAATTTATAGTAAAAATTTAAATAACAAGAAATTAATAATAGTAATATATTACTTTGGTGATTTATTGTATTGAGTTTATAATGCACAATTTCATTATGTTTAAATGTATTTCATAAAATGATTAAAAAATCTTCTTACAGAAGATATATATAAAAAAAAATATTATTAAATAGTATACACATCTAGTTGGGCTGTATTGTAGTAAAACAGTGATTGATAATTATCCAATTGTGATATGAATTATAAATAGAAATATTAATGTAGGTCTGTAGGTGTTATAAGTAAGCAATTACTTTTTGGTAATTAAAATTATTAAATACCGTTTGAAACATTATTATAAAGAATCAAAACTTTTTTTTTTTTTTTTTTTTTTAAATATTGAACATATGTTTGTACACCAGCAGCAAAATATATGCGCATTTAAATAAAATAAATACAAAGCAAACTAAAAGTTGGAGGTAAAATAAAAGAAAGCAATGAAAATAAAAACGTTTTAATGGGTTACATCATGCTTCAGTAGTTGCCAAAAAGTATTAAAAAAGTTTTGGCGCCTCGCCAGTATAGTGTGTAGTTTTTCACAAACTTGAAAATTATTATTTATTATATTTTTGTACTTAAGAATGGTTTACAGAAGTAGATAATTAATATTGTGTGAAAAATTACGTTTAACATATTACTTATATTTAAATATACTTGATAATATATATTTTTGACCATCAATATTTATAAGATTCCTGGGAAAAACTCTTATTTATTAATTAATATATTTTTATAATACTATATATGTTTTAATACGACTATTAAGCCAAATTTTATTTAAAAAGTCTACATTCTTATTGATAGTATCGATTGCTTCTCGAAATCGTAATATTAATATTACTTATAATAATTAAAAATCTGAATAACATTATTATCTATACATTATATTATTTAACTAATTCTATAATTTTTTACATTAATAAATATTAAATCTTCGTAAATCATGTTTTTTATATATAATAACTGTATAGTAATGTATTTAAAAAATTCATGTAGTAATATATTTTTATTAAATTCAGACACTTAAAAGTAAATAATGGCTTTTAAATTTATTTTGTAAATGGTCTTAAATGATTATACTTGTATTATTTATTTATTGCTCTGATTAATCTTGTATAATGAATTTTAATTTTCGTATAATTCTATCGAAATAATATTTTTGTATTGATCTTATATTTTTTACTATATAACATAATTTTAAAATTAACGAATTATTAAAAGTTTTTCAACAATTTAATTAATTCACTATTTAATTTATAATTTAATTCTTTATAAAATTTTTACTAGCGTTAATGTTTTAAAACTCGAGTTTGTATTTAGGAAACGATATGCTGGTAATTATTTTTTATTCTATCTAATAATTAAAAGTAACTATATTATGAATTTAAATATTAATTTAATACCAATTAATCTTCATACATTTTAATAAATATGATTTATAGCATTAAGATACAATTTTTATTTGCGAGTTGTTGATAATTAACCAAGCAATTTAATATTCGTTGATAAATGCCAAGTAAAAGTAATTTTGTAATTTAATTATTTTTACATTATTAATTTATATTATTAAATATTAATAAGAAATATTTATAATAAAGATGTAGTTTGGGTGTATAAGCCATATCCATCACCTTTAAGATTTACATAAAGAATACCGAAGCATTAAATTTAGATTAACTTCGATTAGACTTCTGTTACAATGTTTGAGTATGAAAAAATTCCGACATATGAAGAGAAAAAAGTTCAATAAGGAAAGATGAAAATGGAATAATTTCAGTTAAAAAGTCTTTAAATTACGCAAATACTTCAAAAATTTTAATATATTTGAAATTTATGGTAATGGAGATTTATGAAAAAGGCCTTCAATAGCATATTAAAAAAAAAGTAAGAGTAATTTATCATACAATTAATAGCAATAAGTTTATATTCATAAATCTTAAATTCTATGAAAATATTGTTGATTAAAGAATGTGACGAAATATATATATTACAATATCATATTAATTCAAGATTAAGTTTAATTAATCCTCTAATGCACGTAATGCTGAAAGTTATATATAAATCATGTAAATATGCATTAATAATTAATGATTGAACATCATTATTTGACATTAACATTTTTCACATAATTTTTAAAAGAAAATTATATTTTAGAATTTTTGTTCAATTAGTATGGAATTTTTAGACTTATTTAAAAAATTGTTGGCTTCATATGAGACAACAAATACAAAGTGAATTTTCATTAGTGTTAGAGCATTAAATCGACAATTTTAAATTAGGTCAAGTAATCTTTTATGTTCTCATTGATAATTGTCTTGGATTACTTGCCTTCATCAGAAAGGAATATTAACCTGGATTTATTAATTTTTTATAAAGAGAAATTGAAGATATAATAGAAGATTGCTAAATATTTATTGTTAAATTATTTCTAATTGCACGGATATTTCACTAGACGATTTTATGCATACAATGTTAAAGGATGCAATTTTTTAAAATATCAATCATTAGGCAATTAGTATTAATGTTCCATAAAGTTGTGTAAAATATTACATCATATCCATAATTTCTAACATGTAAAATTTTTTATTTACTAATGTTTTTAATAAATTTTCTATGATATATATATATAATGTATAGATTTCTTGAAATTGATTGAATTGATATAATTATTATAATTTATTGAATTATTTATTAATTATATTAAAATATAATAATAAAATCTCTTACTTTTGAACATATTAAATTAAAAGATTTAAATTTTCGTACAATATGCAAAATAAACACGTAAAATAGCAAATAAGAATTGTTCTATTAATAAATCAGATATTATATATTCTTATGAACGAAACGCATAATTTATTAAAACAATTAATAATGATTAAACAACTTGGAGCCTGTGTATCTTTAATGCTTTAAATATCATGGAACAATATAGTATAACTGCCGTTTCAATATTAGTAGTAACATTTTTACATAAAATTACCTATATATTTCAATTCTAGTTGATTTTCAAACTGTATTTATTAATTCTTCGTTTCAGAGCGGCGGGGCATTCTGGTTTCCATTAATTACTCGAATGTCGCACAAAGGAAAAGTTTGGCTCTACATTCCTTCATTCATTCTGAATTTAATAAAAAAAAAAAAAAAAAAAAAAGATTATCGGATTATACTTTTTTTTATTTTATAACTTTTTATAATTTGTAGTTATTTAAGAATATTTGTCTATTGTTAAATAATAGCATTTAATAACTGAGAACCATGAGGTTAATAACGTTTCATTTCTAAATTTATCAAGTCCTTGCTCTGCTCATTTAATGGCAATTAAGTAAGTATTTTATTATCTCCTTAATCGTAAAAGTGCTGGAGAGGAAACATACATATACAAATACAATGTTAAGTAATTTTAATTAGCTGCATATTATGAGATTTGACGAATTATTTTAAAATCTACCTTGGGTTAAAATGCATATAGTATTAATTTATTTTTGTCGAAATGTAAATAAAAGTGACACCCATTCATACGTTAATAATATAATAATCAAACGTACAAATGTTATTGTCGAGTTATATAATAAATAAAATTTTCGCAAACATGTTATTTCATGATTGAAAAGCTTTATCTGTTAAATACGATTAAAATTCCTAATGAAAAAATGTCCACTAAAACCATTCCAATGAGCTTGTAGAACATATTATGTTTTATAATTATTACAATTTTAAAATTTGTAGATTTATTTTTCAAATAAAGTAAATTAAAATTGTAAAAAGCCAATGCAACTTATTGTATTATAATACCATTTAATATTTTATAAATTCTACTCTATAAGCTCTGTGGACAGGAATTTTTTGTTCATAATCATTTTTAGCCTGAAAAGAGAAAAGTATTAATATTTTAGAGAATTAAACTAACTTTTATTTTAAAAATATGAATGAAAATTTTCTTTTATAAACTTTGTTCATTGTGCATTATGCAATTTGGCTAAGGAAAAAATATTTGTTTTTAGTTTTATTAGTTAATTTTAGTTTCTGAAAAAAATATAGAAAATTGCTTCATTCGGTCTTTTTCATTTAAAAGAATTGGCTGATTATGTGAATTAATTCATATTGTGACATGCACGAAACAATTTATCAGAAATAAATTGATTGAAAAATAAGGTAGGATGGAACATTTGATATTTTTTTATAATTAATTGTTTGAAATAAAAATTCTTTTAATAAATTCTCGGTGGTTTTAATAGAGATAATTATATGAATATTATTTTTAGTTTTATCCTCGTGTCTTAATAAATTTATATGAGAATAAAAATAATTTTTAACAATTCATCCTTAATTAAATATCCTTTTATATGTTAATATAACAAATAATAATATAATAATATAAATAAATATCTTATAGTGAATGAAAAAATAATAATAGCACTCTACTTAAATTCCAAAAAATAAAGTATTTTATATACAAACATTATTGCTATTATAATATTTACTCAATTTTTAAAATTTTAAATTGATTTTGATAGAAATACAAGACACGCAAATAATATATTTAAATGAAATTCCGATGAATCGCATATTGCTTTTCATATACAAGCTTCCAAAAGATATTTTTTTAATCTCAAGTTTATCATATTCGACATACTGTTTTTACGTCATCTTTTCATTTCTTATATAAATGGTATGATTTCTTCTTTGGTTATGGGATGATTTATGGGGAGGGAAGAAGTAAGTGTGATCTTTATGAGATTGAGGGATTTTAATAATATTTGAAGTTAAATTCCGTGAACAGGAAATGTGTCGTAGAATCGAAGCAAATTTATAGTTATAAACGTTATTGATGGGATCACCCGGGACAGGGCAATAATAAGGCGATAATGAGACTTTGCATTTTATGAGCGAGCCTTTAATTCGCAAATTTGTTATAATGAAAAATGTGGTGAGCTTGGAGCGGCTACTTATAGCTAGTCACTTGGCTACAATGAAAGAGGGGCGTGTGAGGTCGATCTTTTATTAAAACGGGCAACGCAAAGTTGTGCAACGCCGACAAAAGATCTCTAAAGATTTTGTACGATTCGCCTGGTAATCGACATGGCCAGCCTAATGGAAGATAGAGATGATGGGGCACGGTGTGTGACTAAATAGATGTCGGCACTATCCTTTGACACATTGAGGGACGTGGTTTCAAGGAAGCTTGTCTGGGGAATAATTTAGTCGTTCTTACCAAAGACGGAGACTTGAATATCTTGGTGATAAGGTTTTAGCGTAGAGTATACGATAGACGGATCAAGACCAATCGATCTTGATCTTGCTATTGACACGCGATTATTTATAGTATTCGAGGCGTACCGATCACGTACAATTGTAGCAAAGTGAGTAGTTTGGAATTAGTGTGTTGCCCGACTGATCGACGATGTAAGAGTTTGAGCGAGCGCTGTGCGATATAGCCGATAAGCCTCGATTGGCTGTTAATTTATTAAATCCGTCTTTTCTCTTTCTTCACGCGAACAATAATCCGTGGCACACACTCCTCTATATTTTTCATCGTGTGCTTTAAAATATTAACTTGGCAAGCTTGATATGCATACTTGGATTATAGTGTACTACAATCAGGTATACGTATATCATGTGAAAGTCAAATAAATTGGAATGTACGTGAGTGAATTTTTCAATATCAGTATTGCAGCTTACAGAGTAATAGTTGTATCACTGTAATAATTCTGCTACGTGTTTGCTCTCTGACCCGATGAATCCCTCGGACTCGGACCGGAGCTATATATATATTGACACCAAATATTTAATTTTAATACCAAGTGTTGTATTCTACGCGAGCTTAATTAAATTTAATCATCGGATGATATACGTTTGCCAGTGCGGATAAAGCGGTGGATAACTTTCTTAGTACGGCTTAGTTGAGGGAGGAAGGTGAAGGTCGGCCGGGGCTGCCAACAACCTTAAGTTTGCACGAAAATGCGGCTTCTAAAACCGCGTATTAACCTCTCCCTTCGCCCAAATTTTCTTATATACAAGTTCGGGCTTGTACTACTTCTAGTGTTCTTGGGTATTTTAGCTTAGACAAAAGTGCTGTTAGTGAGTCCTTTCGATTCTGCTTCCATTACTCTGACAACGCGGAGATCGCGGCCCGTTGGGCCCGTGTCAGGACGTCATCTAAAGAATTCTGAGCTTAGGGTGGATTTTCTTCTCCCTTCCACTTGTCGAGCGCTTAATGCTTATTCGTTCGCAATCGAAATCCAATAAAGACATATTTGATGCAGGCATATATGCATTCGAAGGAAATATCGGCAGACTATTCCAGACGATGTGTATACATCGCCGATACATATATGCGTCAACATTGTTCGATTCCTAATAAGAATTTTTCGCCTAGCAGATCTCTCATTATTTTAACAAATATTTTTGAATCGATAAAATACGAAATTTTGTTTCTTTAGAAAATATATAATTGTATTTTATGATTACGAAGCTTTAACGATATATTTACTAAGGCATGTTTGTGTGTTTTTGCATGCATATGTGAGCATTATCAATATAGGAATATATATCGTTGCGCAAAATAAATGGTTAGAATAATTAAGACGACAATTAAAAATTATATATATATATTGTTATTTTTTGTTTTGTATATTGCTTATGTACAAGTCCCATTACATGCAGATGGATAGTGATTTGTGATTGTGAGATTAAATTACATGAGCATTGATCGCTTCGGAGCCAATGTCTAATGAAAAACAAATACAATTATTAAAGGTAACTCTATAATTATAGAGCTAATATTTTATTTTTCAATTTAATGATATTTCACTTAAATAGTCGATAATTTTTACGAATGAAACAAAAAAGAAGAAAAAAAGTCGATGATTTATAAATTACCATAATAACGTAATCTGACATTTAATGCGACCAAAACCAAGCATTACTTTTATGCTGTGCAATTTCCAGTTTTCACATACTTCTCTCATTGGCAATGATCCTATCACTGGCATTTGCATTTAAATATTAACTTGAAATTTTAGTATGTAAAAAGATAAGGGAATTTACGAATGCGAGCAGCATCGATGCAACTTGAGCTCGCATATTGTGTAAGCTTCTTTAGAATAAGAACATTTATCGTTTAAATAGTAAGAAAGGTTTAGCTGGAAAATCAGATAAATATGCGATAAATTTTAGGTAACTTTCATTTATGTTTCTTTTCTTCTTTGTCACTTCCTTCTCGTTCATCTTGTTCGTTCAGCTGTGAAATATTTCCCTACGACTATTGTGTTTCGTACCTTTTACGTATATGTAAGTGAGATCTTCACGTAGTAAATTTCTATAAGAGGAAATTGATATTTTTTTTTTTCACAAAAGAGCTCATGCACGCCTAAAACATATTCTCACGCTAAAAATTATAATATTGATATACAATTTTTATTTTTGTAATATCAAGGCACGATTTGTAATGTCACTTCATACACACAAACGACACTGAATTTTTTCTAAATAAAGATAGTCATCATTAGTTAACAATTTAGCGTATAAAAATATATTATCCTAGACTTGGGATCGATGAAATACAACTCATTATGTATATAATTATTTTTATAAAAGTCGATTATTTTTGTCAACTTAATAAACGAAGAGGCAATACGTTATTATTTCATTTTAAATTAATATTTAATTTAATTGATATTTTAAATATTCTCATAAATTTGTTTTTATCTATAATAAATAAAACGACACCTTCTTCACATATATTTAACAGTTAATATGTTTCGTTTTAAAACCAAATCGTATATTTACGTATGTTTCTTAGTGAATGCTTGGTACTAAAATATTTCTTTTATTTATAAAATTATAGAATTAATTGTTAAATATATGTTATAGTTGTTGAGCATTTATTAGAAATCAATATTTTTTAAGGCATAAGATATTACAACTAAACAATAAACTTGTTGGAATAAAATTTTTTCCAACTTTACTTTTTACAAATATTTTTATTTATTGTATAAATCGTTAGTATTCGTTATATCGTTAAATAAAAGATTCGAGTATATTAACAAAGTATTATAGTATTTTATAGTATGCCAATTAGCCACTTGAGTTATTTTATTTTTAAGAAATGAATAAAAGCAATTAACAGAATAACATAATCTGAATAATATAATAATACATTTATATCAATTGTGAGCTTACGTATGATTTTTTCTTACAATTGCCAGGAAGTAATATCAGTTTATACAATGAGATTAATTGGAATCGTTTGAAGCATTCAATTATCATAAATGCATATGAGCGTCATGTAAAATTATGCCTTAGCGCGTGATTAAATAAGATAATAAGATCAGATAACAAAGAATAAATGAAGATATATATGGATCTGAATGTAAATTTAGTCTAAATATAATATAGTAAATATAAATTTTTAAATTATAAATATAATAATTGAGATAAATTTAATATATTACATTGATTTTCAATTGAAAATAAATCGAATTTTTATCTCATCTTATTTCGATAACAATAATTTTTTAATAGCTATTTACATACATTTATTATTCAAATAAGAGATAATATTGAACAATGATATTTTTTTCAAAACTTTTACTCCAAATTTCCAATACGCGTACGTGCGTAAGTATTTATTGTCTCTCTCTCTAATTTAATTTTGTTTCATAAACAAGATTATTTAAGTAATCTATCGTTTAGAAGATAGTGGTAGCTTCACCAATGATTAAAAAAAAAAGAAAAGTGAGACATTAATATGAATGACATAAGAAAGAGGAAAGTACTTTCGAATAGATTGTGTTAACGTATAGAAGACAGTTGTATAAGATGCACACTAATTGTAATATTTAAAAAATTGCTATGAGATAAAGAGGTTGATAACTAAAAGAAAATGCTAGAAGAATTAAGAAAGCGATAGAAAATTATTGAACGAGAGAGACAAAGAGAGACAGAGAGAGAGAAGGCTAGTCAAAGTTATGAGATTTTTAAAAGCATTGAGCTAATGAAATTTTTTATCACTTTATTGTTTAATTCTATTGCATCAATGCATTTCGATATGTAAAATCCTTATACAATGTTATTGAGGATTGAATGTAGACGTTTTAAAAAAATAATGAGTAACAGTTAAATAAATGATTACATTGATTTAATTTTTCATTATTATTTTTACCAACATATAGTTCGATCCGATATAAACGTTATATATCAAGCAAACAGAGAAAATCCATTTAAAGTGAGTTTAGGTTTTTACATTGGATTTTATGGAACATTATTTATTGTACATAATATAGGTGGAAGCAAAAACTCTCACCAACATAAATTCCAATACAACGAAATATGTATTTATAACCTCTACTACTGGCATGTATGCAAGTCCTTTAATAATTTACTATTATATACCAATATTAATTTCTTTTATATTCTTATTATACTTGATTCAATGTACTTGTATTCAATTCAATTAAATTACTAAACAAAATGTAATTATATTAATCAAAGTGGTGATTACCGTTTTTTCTTAGAATTTTTGTTACAATTGTATTTTAATAGATTTAATATGTTTTTATAAATGCATGTGTATTTTATAATAACTTCGTAAATTAATAAACAAAATTATTTTTATATTCTATATATGATAAATTGTAGAATTTCAATGTTGATCCAAATGAGTTTTTTCGTTTAAATTGTGATATGCTTTGTTACAATATTATTAATTACATAAAAAATCATATTGTATATTTATCTACACTTTAAGTATCTTATCTGACTTTATGTAACTTTAAGTATTACATCTAGTCTTTAATTTAAATAAACTTTAAGGTAATTTTGTAGTTTTCAGAAAAAAGTAAAACTATAACAATATTCATTACACTTTTTGTATTCAAAGTATAATTATATATCTACAATTTATTTTGGATGTTCTATTTTTACTATAATCCTCTTTTATAATAGACGACCAAGTAGATCAGCCATGTGTAGAGGTATATGTGATATAAATCAATTTGTAAATGCTAGCGACATGTTTGAATGTATGTTTTCTAATTGTATCATAGTGGAAACTACTTTTTAAAACCACAAAATCTAAAGAATGCTAACTTCCTTGTTTGAATGTAAATTGTTATTTTTATTCAAGTAAATAAGCAATGAACTATTATTGCTTATTATTTAATTAGATTTTAATAGATCTTTTTTCTCTTTTGAATTTTCATTTATTGACTTTTCTTGTTAATTTATTTAAAAATTAAGTTTAAACATTTTCTTTATATATAATATTACTTGTATTATTTACGGATAACAAATAAATTCTGAGTATATATATATATATACATTTATAAAAACATATTAAATCTATTAAAATACAATTATAACAAAAATTCCAAGAAAACGGTAATTACCACATTGATTAATGTAATTACATTTTGTTTAGTATTTATTATTTTTATCGTGATATATTAATGATCACAAATCATTGTTTAATACAGAAATCGTACTGAATACTATTTTAAATATTTCAATTAAATGAGAAAATTAATTGATTACGAATAAAATGATTTAATATTTGTCTATTTTACATTTCTGTGAATAATTTGTTATTTAAATAATAAAAAAATTTCAACTTGTGCTTCAACTTATGTATTTTTTTTCGATTTTTCAATCAGATTAGAAGTTAAAAAAAGGATAGAAATCGTAATTCTAATAATAATAGTCTTCAATTTTTTCATTTACTTCGATAAAAACTTTTAAATTTTAATGAAAGATAGAACAAAAATTATTGAGAAAATTTAAAAAAATGTATTTAACTATCATAAAAAAACTTTTAGCCCGAATGCTATACTTAAATAATCTTATCTCTGTATTCTGCCTTTATTTTCTTTTTTTTAGGCATATTTTGAATATTATAACATACGAATTTCTTCTAAGAACTTATATATTCCTATAAATTTTACTACGAATTTCCGGGAAGTTCTTGAGAATGGTAATATAAAAAGTTATGAAGGAAAAATTTTACCACGTAAGCTGGTTGGAAGAATGATTGCAATACATATTAGACAATTAGAAACTAAAGACAAGCAATTTTATGTAAGTAAAATATGTGACAAATAAAAAATTAAGCAAATAAATAATTTATTTACCACGAATCATAATTAAATAATAATGATTAAGTGAATTGAATAAATATAAGTTGATAATACTAATACTAATTTATAAAATATATATTAAACAAATAATGCATTATATTGTATAATTAATGAATGTTTTAACAAAACGATAATGCAAAATGCTAATAGCAACACAAATAATTTTTACTGACAATAATATATGGTTTTGACCCAGTTTATTCAATTTTATTGAAGTGAACATTTAGTTATATATATATTATCTGCATTTAAATGTAAATTAAAATTAAAAAAATTAATAGCACAAAAATAATAGACACTTGCAACACGATGTAAGAAATCCAAGTCCATAATAGAAAAAATTTATAAATATTGAAGTTTGTAATATTAAGGAAACAAAATAGTTATATATTTTCAGTAGTATTACCCAGTTATACTCTTACAGCAGTAAAATTATCCCCTTTTCGTCGATGATAGCTTCTTGGAAGTCTCGCTGTCCGTATATAAAAGAGAAAAAGCAGTAGTGCTTAAGGAATAAAGCCAAAGTGATATTTCTCAAGCTTTTTCCTGTTCCCACAATTTTACACTTCCACTTCAACATAGAGAAAAATTTTCTGCATTCCTGATATTCTCGTAGCTCAATAGATGAATTTTTGCTTGCAGGACACGCGCATCCCGAATAATAACTCAACCAACGTCTGTGGCATTGTTTGGCAACTTGGGCTTCCGGTCGCAAACAAAGAATTCGCGAAATCGCCATTAATTCGACCATTTGAATATAAAATACTATTTTATAGTGAGAAATCGGCATTGAGCCATAAATTGTCTTCTCTTCGAGTATTTATATACTTACAGCTGTCATTGTATCTACGTTTTTACCTTGGTATTTTGGACTTGCGTATTTATATAGTTCTTACGAGTGAATGTGAGATGTTCTTGTATACTTGCATGCATATATATATATATATTGATATTGATATATCAATAATTCATGTAATTAAATTTACTTACAATCAATATTTCATTAGTAATATGAAAATTATTTTTGTGTTTATCATTATTTAATAATGAATTGATCAGCCAGATTTATAATCAATTCTTACAGAGTATATTTATAAAACATATTATTTATTAATAGCAAGCCAATAAAACGTGTAAATTAAATGAGCTTCGTTAGTAATAGATTGCAGTAGATCAAAGAATTTTGTATTAATGTTAATGGATCGATAGTGGTAGGTTACGCGAATGGCGGATAATTAAATTTATCGCTAATTAAGCAAAAGCGTCATGTTAAAATTCCTTAAATTTAAGATATGTATATATATATATATATATATATATATATATATATAATAGGAAAGAAGCGAATAATTATTTTCAATACATAAAAATATGACATTTGTATTTTCAATATATTTACAATTCCAGATAAATAAATATACTTTTGAAATTATCGTAATACGTAATATGAACAATACGATAATTTTACATCAATCAATATTTACTTTACCCAATTTTTATCTGTTAATTCAATACTTTAGTTATAAATTTATAAAATAATCGTTTCATTTGACATTATTGACATATTCTCTACAAAATATAGTTCGCATTTTAATATATGTTTATAATTATTTTCAATAGGTAGTATTATCAATATATTGCCTCTAAAATATATCATATTCAGCAATGCTAATTATACATGGTGATATGTGCAACCTCTTATTATTAAACAATCTTGGTAAACTTAGTTGTTTTTTATATGCCACAGCACAGCCATCTTTTGAAGTAAGAACCAATTATTTCTACACGATTTGCTAATAACACTCTCTGAAATAAATCTTGTTCTTTAAATGTTTTACGGCATTTGTTTATATTTTTACAGTCATAATATTTATCTTTGCGCTTTAGAGAGCTGTCAGAGTGTGTAACGCTCAAAAAAGAAATATGAAAAATTTCAACTAAATATAAAAATATTAAATAAACGAATGAGGACAATTTAAGAAAAGGATATCTAATGTGGTATAATTTGGTTTAATTGCTTTCTTATAATTTTTACAATTTATAATTTTTGTGCTCCTCGTTCAATTTCAGTAATTTTTGGAGAAATGAAAATTTTTAGTCTTCTTAAATATTGAAAAAGTGAAAGGAAATCTTTAGTGTTACTCCGTTTACTCACGATTAATAGAATAAAGAATAAATTGATTTACTACAAACCCATATCTGACACAAAATATCTACTTCTATCTTTCTTGGGCTGTTATTTAAATAGTAAGAAATATTTTATTTAACAATCTCGGGTTCCTTATTTTTATGTAGAATCTAGTGGCTTGTATTTTTGTTCTTTTACATTGCCTCGCTTGAATGATCGCACTGTTTTGATGAAAGAATGATAAAGTTCTAGTACTTCATGTGCTATATAACATTTTTCCTTTTTATTATTCTATTTTAATTTAATATTATTTTTCTGATCATGAATATTTTACACAGAATCATTAATGAGGTAAATAAAGTATTAATCTTGATTAATTTTTCAATAAGCAAAAATAAATATTTCCAAAAATCTTAATGATATTCACGCTAATTTAAGAAAAATATATACTCTTGAACCTATTTACTGACCGATAATCTTGTAACGTGATGAATCAAATTAAAAATGCTGCCAAGATACTATTTAAGACTTATAATTATACTTTTTAATTTTTGTTCGGGATTTATCCCGACGTATAAACTCTCTCAAGATGGTTAGAGGGAGAAGGAAAATATGGGAAGGGGAGAGATAATGGCAGAGGTATCGAAAGAAAGCTTTTTGTAATTGTAAGAGCGTTAATTGACATTAATATGCAGTATGTAGTATTGAAATGTAGTTGTATTTATGTTGATTAGGGAGTTAATTATATTATCTTGAGAGTAAGCTGTAAATTAAACGTTGAAATATTTGAATTAAATGAATTAATTACTTTCTC